>JAADXN010000828.1:0-14992 GCA_023337875.1 Pythium apleroticum | reverse complement strand
CTGGATCTACCCGGCCGAGATCTTCCCGCTCAACGTGCGTGGCAAGGCTGTGTCGCTGTCCACCATGGCCAACTGGGGCATGGGCGCGATCATGATCGCCGTGCCGAAGCTCTTCCCGTACCTCAACCTGAACGGCGTCTTTTTCATGTTCTTCGGCCTGTGCGCGTGCTGCGGCATCTTCGTGTACTTCTTCTGCCCAGAGACCCGCGGAATCCTGCTTGAGGACATTGAGTCGCTGTTCCACTTGAGAACAACACCAGCAGCCAATCCAACAATCAACTCCCCCAAGTACGACGCAGCAGCAACGCCAAACTCCACCGTGTTGTAACTTGCAGCACGGCTGCCTGCATTGCATTCCCATTAGCGTAATAGATGAGTCTCCTCTTGATAACCTATAGCAGCCTACACGAGCACGCGGTCGTCCTTTGGCTCGGCGGCCTGTGGGTGCACGGCTCCGTAGGTGGGGACAGCGACTGGATATCCCATCGCGTGGTTGGAGAAGTCGGTGAACGAGTCGTCTTCCTTGCACACGAAGCGAGTGATCAGGCACGAGAGCATCGCGCTGAACTTCATGAAGGCCGTGCCCACAATCAGCAAGAACAGCGCCAGCATCACGAAGCCGAAAACGCTGAAGACGTTGCTGAAGAACGTGGCTCGCATGTCGGCAATGGAGAACGCGGCGATAGTAAACGCGAACGTGAAAGCGACCGAGATGGTGCTGAGATGAACCGCGATGAGGAACTTGAGCGTGAGAAAGTACAGCAGCTTCGCCACAGGGCGGCGTGTCGATGGGCGCTCGGAGGGCGCCGCTCTCGGGTCTGCGAATGTCACCCAGTAGTTGTGGCCGTTGGACTGTGGTACGTAGAAGCGCTGGTCGGGCGCCACGATCCAGTTGTGCAGCGCGACGTCGGCGCGCACGAAGTCCCCGGCCAGTGCAAAGAGCATGCGGAAGCCGACGATGCCGAAGCAACAGAGAGGCAGCAGCACGACGCTCAGGAGCAAGCCGAAGACCACCGTGTAGAACGCGACGAGCCCCAGCATGAAATTGAGGACGTGGAAGATGGCGAGTCGCCCCGAGTTGGTGAGGAACAGCGCGACGCCCCCAGAGAAGGAGATCGGCTGTGGCGGGTGGTGAACAGGCAGCAGCGGCACGTGCGGGTCGCGCGGCGGACGCACGTCGTAGTAGGCGACGGGCCGCGCCATGGGCAGCGAGTCGGCGTCATCGTAGGCGTCGGGGGGCGCGCTGGGTGCGTAGGCGGCGTGCGCGAGCTTCGTGGGTTCCATGGCGGCGAGCGGAATGAGGGAGGAAGTCCAGCCACAGGCCGTCCATCTCATCTCACACATGATGGAATGGTGGCGGGAATGGTGGTGGGTGAACCCATCTCCCCAAACGAAGAGCTCATCTGAGTCTGAGTCTGCAGGGAAGTGGGCTTGGAGCTTGGAGTCTCATTTCCACCGCGCACTGCGAAGCACGCTGTGTATTCCGTAAATGGCCGTCTCTTCACAGGCGTTTGTTGGCATGGATCCGACGCCGCCGCCCGCCTCCGCCTCCCCTGGCGCCGCCATTCCTGAGCTGCCGCCTGGCTGGACGACGCGAGTGAGCCGCGCACGGCCCGGACAGATCTACTACGTGTCACCGACCGGCTCGACCCAGTGGCACCCGCCAGGCGTCGACGAGACAGCCACCGCAGACCAACCGTCCACGTGAGCAGGAAGCTTCGGTCGCACTCGTAGAGTAGCGTGGCCGCCACCTTAATCAATGAAAGCGCGTTTCTTTCAGGTCGAAGCGTCGAGCCCTCACTGGTGACTAGTCTAGCTTAGCCTCGCTCGGATGATCTCGAAACGACGCCAGAAACGGCAATTGCCATGAAGAGAGCGCCCATGGAGGCGCCGCAGCCACCGACGTCGACGCCAACGCATGGCGCGCCCATGATGGACGCGCTGGCCAAGCTGGAGCTATCCATGCGGCCGCAGTCCGTGCCGTCGTGGCTCAGCAGCGACACCAACCACGCGCCGAAAGTCACGGCGCTCGGCCCGCGGCGCAGCGCCGTCGAGTACATGGACACGCCGGGCCAATCGTCCAAGCTCGCGTCACCTACTGCCTCGCTAGCGTCGATAGCGGAGAGCGCTACAGCTTCATCGCCGTCCTTATCATCGTCATCGTCGTCGTCGAGTGGTCCGTCCGTGTCGTCGGTGCGGCCTCGTGCGCCGATTGTGCTGCAGAAGGAGGCAGCGGCGAGCGGCAGCAGCCAGGAGAAGTCGTTCCTGTCCAAGGAATCGGAACTGAGCGTGCCCAAGCGAAGTCGCCACCGCTCGAGGCTGCAGCAAGTGGGCGACGCCACGTCGAAAGGCCGCCGCGTGAAGCAGTCGCTGACCGAGTCGCTGCGCTCGCTCGAGTTCTTCGACAAGACCAACCGCAGCCGCGAGCTGTCGGCCAAGTACTCGGTCATGCGCACGCTCGCCGACCCGGAGGGCAACGTGCACTTCGTGAACATCGACGACGACGCAGAGGAAGACGAGGACGACGTGCTGGTCGTCCATCAACCGGACGGCGACGATGACAAGGATAGTCGGTCCAATGACGACGCGGTGGACTACGACGCGGTGTCAACTGGCTTCACGACGATCCACGCTGGCGGCAGACACAAGCGCTCGCTGTCGGTGGAGAAGGCGCGAGCCAACAGCTCGTCGTCGATCAAGAAGACGATGGGAACGAACGTGGCGTCGCCCACGACAGCGAACACGAACTCGACCGAAGTGTTCCAGATCCCGGAGCTGCCGCGCGGCAAGCACCTCGTGGTCAACATCCTGTCGACGTGGGGCGACCCGTTCTACGTCGGCCTCATGGGGCTGGAGCTCTTCGACCACACCGGCCACGCCGTGCATCTCTCCGACGTGGATAAGCAACTCTCCGCCGACCCGCCCGACCTCAACGCCGTGGACCACGACCGCGTGGACCCTCGCACGGTCGACAAGCTCATGGACGGCCACTACTTCACGTGCGACGAGCTCCACGCGTGGCTTGCGCCGTTCACTCGCGGCCAGAACCACTTCATCTACGTCGACTTGGACTACGCGCTGTCGCTGAGTATGATCCGCATCTGGAACTACAACACCACGCGTATCCACGCGTACCGCGGCGCTCGCTACGTGGAAATCTCGCTGGACGGCAAGTGCATCTTCAAGGGCGAGATCCGCCGCGCGCCGGGCAGCGTGGTCGAAGACGTCGAGGCCTGCCACGAGTGCATTCTGTTCACGACGAACCCGTCTATTCTGCGGCTCATCGAAAAATACGAGAGCAAGCAGACGAGCAAGGGGGCCGCAGCCATGGCGGAGGCTTCGAGTGAGCTGTCGCTTGCGTCGGCTGCTCAGGAGACACTGCAACGCCCCAAGACTGGGAATCGAGCGACGCGAAGCGGTGGCGTGGGCAGTGGCGGTGGTAGCGGCAGTTCGGGTGCGGCCAACGCCACAGGGGGCAGTCCGGCCATCTTCCCGTTGAGCTCCGTGCCCAAGCCGGGCAAAGCCCTCGCGCTGAGTCTCGTGGGTCAGAACGCGGCGTCGCGACCGTGCACGGCACCGATCGTCTGCGACCTGTCGGCTGAGAAGCCTGTCTCGTGTCAACGACTGGAGCTCGTGTTTGAGGCCAACTGGGGAGACCCGTACGACGTCGGACTGGCGGGACTCCAGTTCCTGGACAACAACTATGCGCCGTTGCGGGCGTCGACGACGGAAGCGGCCCGCGTGACGGCGCCGTACGCCGAGGACAAAGCCCAGCGACTGGTCACCACGCACGGAGCTCGCCATTTGTCCACGAACGCCGACGAGATGTGGAGTGCGCCCCTGCGGAGCATGCTGGGATTCTTACCGTCGGACCGCAAGGGCGCGCTCGTGGTCGACTTTGAACAGCCCGTGACGCTACGTGCGCTCAAGATCTGGAACTACAACACGACGCTCGAGGAGTCGTTCAAAGGCGCAAAGCAGATCGCCGTGTACGTGGACGGCACGCGCCACAGCAGCTTCTCGCTGCGGAAGGCGCCGGGCAACATCATGGACTTCGACTTTGGGCAGTTCCTGTACCTGAAGAGCCATCAAGTGAACAGCTCTTCGAACTCACCCACCGCATCAGCTTCCACCGCTCACTCTGCCTTAGCAACGCCCAGTGTGATGAGTAGTGGTGCCACGGGCTCGGCATCGACTGCAGAAGTGATGTCGTTGCACTCGCCCTTCAAACCGGATGCCTTGCGCAGTGAGGAAGACGCCTTCGAGTCGCGTGAGCGTCGATGGCACGCGCCAGCTGAAGTGTCTTCCCCAGTGCCACCGCCACCGCATCGCCACCATAAGACCATGAAGCCCATCGCCGAAGTCTTCCAGCAGTACCAGACGCCGCTCTTCCCCACGGGCTACATCGTCAAGTTCGTGTTCCTGTCCACGTGGGGCGACACGTTCTACTTGGGGCTGAACGGCCTGGAGCTCTACGACCGCGACAACAACCTCGTGCAGCTCAGTGAAAACATGATCGACGCACAGCCACGCGACATCAACATCCTCAAAGACCCGGGCGCGCTGCACGATGTGCGGACGCTGGACAAGCTCTACGACGGCGTGAACACGACGTACGACGACCGGCACATGTGGCTCGCGCCGTACACGCCGTCGCAGCACAACAAGCTCGTGCTGTTTTTCAACGAGCCCGTCACGTTGTCGCGGATCCGCTTGTGGAACTACAGCAAGACGCCGTCGCGCGGCGTCAAGGAGTTCGAGATCTTCATGGACGACGTGCTGATCTTCCACGGCATTTTGAGGCAGGCGCCGGCGCTCACGCTCACGAGCGAAGACGAGCACGAGTGCGAGCTCATGCGGCTGACCACGGACGTGGCCGAAAACCGGCGGCTGCGGCGGCGCCGCTACGAGCGCGCCGAGGCCGCTGCTGCCGCCACGGAAATGACGCAGACCGTGCTGTTCACGGACGACGTGGAGGTGCTGGAGGCCGAGGCCGCCAACATCTACCTGCCCGATGAGGAGCTGGAGGAGAGCGTGACGTTCTACGACAACAGCCAGGTGCTGTCGCTGTCCGACACGCCGCAGCGCGAGAGCATGGTGCGCCCCACCACCAGTGCCGGCGCCGGGCTGGGCGTGGGGCCGAGAAATGGCGCGAAACCCAGCGGCTACCGATAACTCATACTCGATATCCTCTGGAATATGATACAAGTACAATTCTGAAAAGATGAGAAGGTGCGACTTACAGATGATATGTCACTGATAACTGATATGGGTACACAATTGAAGGGAAGACCATCACTCTGGTCTCGTATATTTTTATATACGTTGGCATCACAGTCCTAATATACGTTCCCTTCTCCTGGCCAATCTCCATCAGCATCGGCGGGGAAGATGGCGGCGCCTCCGTCGCGCCTGGCGCCGCAGGGGCTTCCGCAGGCGCGGCCCATGCAGCGCATGGGCAGCAACGCGTCCATACGGCGGCGCCTGGGCGGTTCGGAGCTCGAGCAGCCGCGCGTCGTCGGCGAGCACTACGTACGTTGCTCTTCGCTTTTCTGTTTCCTGGGAAAATCCATCGTTGATTCTGACTTTTTGTCCGCATTCCGGCAGCAATTGGGCTCGGAGATCGGCCGCGGCGGCTTCGGCGTCGTGTTCAGCGCGCTGGACTTGCGGTCGGCGCGGTCGGTGGCCATCAAGCAGGTTTCGCTGGCCGAAATGGACGCCGAGGCGCTGCTGGCGATTGAGAGCGAGGTGTCGCTGCTGCGGAAGCTGTCCCACGAGAACATCGTGACGTACGTGGACACGATCCGCACGCCGTCGCATCTGCATATCGTGCTCGAGTACATGGAGAACGGCTCGCTGGCGCAGTTCATGAAGAAGTTCGGCGCGTTTTCCGAGCCGCTGGTCGCCATGTACGTGGCGCAAGTGCTGCGCGGACTCGCGTACCTGCACGAGCAGGGCGTGCTCCACCGAGACGTCAAGGGCGCCAACATCCTCACGACCAAGGACGGGCTCGTCAAGCTCGCGGACTTCGGCGTGGCCGTCAAGCTCAGCGACACGAACCAGAACAAGAGCCACTCGGTCGTCGGCTCGCCCTACTGGAGTGCGTTTCGTGGCGGAGCGGGCGTTGTATTGTAGTGTGGGTGCTAATGGGGGATGTGGTGCTTTGTAGTGGCGCCCGAGGTGATCGAGATGTCGGGCTGGTCGTTCGCGGCCGACATCTGGAGCGTGGGCTGCACGATCATCGAGCTGCTGTCCACCAAGCCGCCGTACTTCGACCTCGCGCCCATGGCCGCGCTCTTCCGCATCGTGCAGGACGACCACCCGCCGCTGCCCGAGCGCATCTCGCCGGCGCTGCAGGATTTCATCCGCAAGTGCCTCATGAAGGAGCCGCGGCTGCGCAGCTCGGCGGCGGAGCTGCTGCAGCACCCGTGGATCGCGCAGATCCCGCGCAACAAAGTGGAGCAGAGCTCACAGCTCGTGGCGCGAAGCGTGACGTCGCTACACGAGCGAGACGCCGTGCTCAATACGATCAAACTGTACAAGGACAAGCAGCAACCAGCCGAGTCCTCCGCAGCAGCAACAGCTGCGAAAGACGATGACGACGAGGAGGAAGACGACGAAGAGAACTGGGACGACGAGTTTGGCGTGGCTGCAGAGCGCAAGCCGTTGACGCTGCAGCCCAGAGCAGCAGGCGACCGCGAAGAGAAGAAGGAGACGGCAGAGGCGACTGGCGCTGACGCCACGCCCGCTGCAGCCGCCGCTCGAAGAGGAGCTCCGATCGCCGCCAGCTTCCAGCTCACAGAGGAAGACGCGTCGGCGCTGTTGGACGACGAGCTCTGGGACGACGACGATGATGACGACGGTGTTGTCGGCAAGCCGAGTGTGAAGACGGAGGAAGAAAAAGTGTGGAGTGGGTCGGCGCTCATCCCTGTCGAGAAGCGCTTGTCGAAACTGCGAGCGTTCCGTGAAGACGACGACGACGACGACCTCCAATTCATGGACTTGGACGAGGACAAACTGATCCAGGCGGCTGCCGCGGTCGCCGGTCGCCGGCAGCTCAAGCGCAGTGCGAGCAGCCTCGGGCCGGCAGTCGAGATCGAGTCGCAAACGTCGGCGCTGGATCGGTTCAGAGAGAGCGACGACCCGTTTTTCGACGACGACGACGACGACGGTGTCGACTGGCAGGGCTCGCATCGCCTGTCGCTCACATCGGCGCCGCTGCAGCTGAGTCGACTGGCAGCGGAGTCGTCCGACGTGCTTTTCGAAGACGAGGAGCTGGATTTCGAGTACTCGAGCGTGCGAGACAACCACCAGAAGGCCACTGCGCGCGTGCTGGAGCTGCTGGCGCTGCTAGATCCGAGTCTCGACGACCAGATCATCCTGGATGCGTGCTCGGGGCTCCAAGAACTGCTCGAAACCAACACAACGCTGCGTCGGGACTTGATGTCGCAGCCGGGCGTGATCCCCAACATCATGGAGGCGCTCGAGATGAAGAAACTCGCCGTACTGTGTGCAGTGCTGCGCGTGGTGAACACGATTATCCAAGACAACCAGCGATTCCAGGAGAACCTCGCGCTCGTAGGCCTCGTGCCTGTCGTGATTCGACTCACCAAGCGCCACGCCGTGCACGAGGCGTTCATGGGGTTCCAGTCGGAGGACCGACACCACCCGGAGGACATCCAGTCGGCCGAATTCGTGCGCCTGGAAGCAGCCAAGTTCGTACGACAGAGCTGCCAGACGAGTCTGCTGACGCTGCAAATGTTCGTCGCGTGTGGCGGTCTGCCTGTGCTCGTGGATTTCCTGACGATCGACGTCGCGCGGCCGCTGAACGACCAGAAGGAATTGCTGCGGATCGCGCTCGAGGGCATTTTCAGCGTGTTTCGACTGCAGACCATCCCGAAGAACGATATTTGTCGACTGTTTGTGAAGGCCGGGCTGCTGCACAAGTTCATCGCCGTGTTCCACGAGATCATTCGCCAGTGCTGCGAAGAAGACACGTCATCCAACATCGACGAGGAAGAGCGTGAGGCGCAAGAAGACCAGGAGGCCCAGGACCAGTCGACGCTGCGACGCCGCCCGTGGTCACTGCAGGAGCTGGACCAAATGTGTGACGTACTGCTTGTGTTTTCGCAGGGAGACGCCGTCGTCAAGGAACACATGTGCGACGGCTCCGTACTAGAGGGCGCGCGCCACGCGCTCACGTCGTTCACGCAGCCCGAGACGGAAGAAATGGGATCTCACATCGTGATCAAACTGCTCAAGTGCCTGCGGAACCTGAGCATGGAACCGCTCACGCTCGACAAACTCGACCGCGCGGGCACGATCGCGTCGCTTGTGCAGCTTCTGAACCAGGAAGGCGCGTTGTCGAGTGGCACAAGCAAGCGTCGTGAGATGGAAAACCTCGTGCTGCAGTCAATCTTCTACCTGTGTCGCCTCGACCGCCACCGCCAGACCCGAGCGGCCCAGGCCGGCGTCGTGCCCTCGCTTGTAGAAGTCGTGCGCAGCGGCAGCCCGCTGAAGCAGTTCGCGTTGCCGTTGCTGTGTGACTTTGCGCACGCGTCGCCGCTGTCGCGAGCCGAGTTGTGGTCGATCCCGGAGGATGGCGGCGTCACCATGTTTCTCGATTTGCTGGAGGACAGGTACTGGCAGGTGGACGCCATCAAGTCGCTCAGTGTCTGGCTCGTGCACGACACAGTCAAGATGGAGCACGCGCTGCTGGAGAACGAGCCGACGAGGCTGCTGCAGCTGCTCCAGTTCTTCCGAGAAGCCCAGGATTCCGAGCTGGAGATCGTGCTCGAGCCGCTACTCGATATCCTGACGCGGTCCGTGCGGCTCAACCAGACACTCGGCCGCAGTGCGTTGTTTGTGCGTGAGATCCTGACCAAGCTGCGGCTCGTCCCAAAGGCGCTCGTGCGGAAGAACCTGCTCAAGATGCTCAAGAGCCTGTTCGAAAACCACACGTCACCGCAGCGGTTCGTGGTCGAGTTCGAGCTGTACCCGATCGTTTTCGCGTTGGCACAAGACGCCAACAGCATGATTCTGGTCAAGGAGATCGCGTCCCAGTTACTCCAGGCGATCCTCGTGGCCACGGGCGTGTGCTAGCAGCAGTGACGGCGAACGGTACGAGTCGCGGGCGTTGGTTAAAGGTAATTTGTTCTATTTCTTTTGCTGCTGAAGTGCTGCCAGGAGGAGCTCTTTCTTGTGCTTGTCCATACTGCGGTGAGCGGACACGTTGAACGACGACGGCGACGGCGAAAGCGACGGTGAGGCAGGTGACGATGACGACGATGCCAAGGGAGCAGCTCGAGCAGCCGCCAGCGCCTTGGCGACTTCGTGGCGCACCTCTTCCTGCACCGTGGCACGCAGCTGTGAGGGCGACGGCGGCAGTTCGCTGTTGCACGAGATGCAGTGCGTGGCCGTAGCAAGCGGCTGGTTGCCGCGTCCGCCGTTGGCTCCGTTCAATGCCCCCGACTCGAGCAGCTTGGCGTGCTGCTGCTGCAGCAGCGCGTGGAACTGGGCCTTGTCCATCTTGGCCCGCAGCGCGCGCTGGATGTCGAGCAGATCCTGCTCACCGAGCGCGTTCTTGGCGATGCCCGCGAGCTGCCGCTCCAGCACCTCCTGCGTCCACAGCATCTCGTCCTTGTCCAGCTTCTTCTGCACGCGTCCAGCCAGCTGCATCAACTCGCGCTCCATCAGCTCGTCACGCATCACAGCGTCGTTGTGGGTAGCGTCCACCTGCTTGGTCATGGCGTCGCGGATCGCATCGCTCGTGTTGAGAAGGTCTTGGATCGACCGCTTGACGTCGGCGTCCTTCGCAAACTCGAGACTCATCTCCAGGAAGCCGTCCAGCCGCGTGTTCATGAGCTTGACCACCGCCTCGACCGTCGCCAGTTGGCTCAGCGCGAACTCGTGGGCCGACAGCTTCGTCTCGACCTGCGTCTGCGTCAGTGCCAGCGTGTGGATCTGCTGAGGCGGGTCGACGAGCTGAGCGTGCAGGACGAGCAGGAAGAGCACGGCCCGCAGTTGGATCACCAGGTCTTTGACGTGGGTCATCACGGCCGTGACGACAGTGGATGGCGCCGTGTCGTCGGCACCTGAGCGGCGGCTCTGCGACACCAAGATCTCCTCCAGGATGCGTAGCTGGTTGGTACAGAGCAGCACGAGGTGGTCCTCAAACGCCTTGGTCTTGCTGCCGTTGCTTCGACTGCTGCTGCTCGCGTCCGAGTCGCTCGCGATGGCGACTGCCTTGTCAGCCTGCTGCGTGAGTTTGCCCAAGTCGACTCGAAACGCGTCCAGTTTGTCGAAGAGCAAGGCTACGATCGCCGCGGCGCCGTCGTCTTCCTCGGCCTGGTTCTGCTTGAGCACTTTCTTGCAGTCGTTCTCAAACGTGGCGACAACTGACTGCAGCAGCGCGACACTGACCTCGAGCGGCGTCTTCTGCTTTCCCTTTTTCGTCGGCGAGTTGCTCGGCTTGGATCCAATCGACGCGTTCTGCCGCGCCGCAAGCTCTACCCCCACGAGCAGCGCACTCGTGAGCACGAGGAAGTCGCGGTACAGCGCGTCCACCGAGTCGACGAGCTGCGTCTCGAGCCGTTGGTGGGCGCTGGCCTGGGTCGCGCTCAGCCGCTCGCTGGTTTTTGTGAGATCCTTCGCAAGCTCGCGCGTCTTGAAGTCGGTCTCCGTTCGCAGCTCCAGCATGGCCTGCTGAACGCTCTGCGTAAGGCTCGGCAAGTCTCTTTGGACGAGCTGCACCAGCGTGGCGTCGTGCGTGTCGAGCGTCGTCGAGTGGCTCTTGAGTTTGTTGGCGACTTCCATGAGTTCGACCGAAAGCATCGCGAGTTGCTGCGTCGTGTTGGAGTTCTGCACGCTTTCTTTGCGCGACACGTTGCGGACGCGCCGGAACTCGGCCTCGAGCGCCTCGAACTTCTCCTGGATGCCCACGATCGTCTGCGCTTGCAGCTTCTGGACCTCGTCGAGCTTGTTGGTCTTGCGGTCGAGCGTCGAGCTGCTCTGCGCGACGCCCTGGTGCAGTGCCTGCAGCGTCTGCGTGTTGCTGTGGATGTTGGCCTCGAGCATCTCCATCGTGTCTTCCAAGTCGCTCGTCGTCTCTTCGAGCCGCTTGACGCGCGCGCCCATGGAGATGTGTTGCTTGCGGAAGAGCGTGCGCTCAGCGCTCGTGCCGTTGATGGCCTGCAGGCGCCGCAGCTGGATGATCTTGGTGAACACTTTGTTCCACAGCACTTTGATCTCTTCGCGTGACAGCGGCGTGCGCTGGTGGCGACCGGACGGTGGGTCTGCGTCGAGAGGTGACTCACGGCGCGAGCCTCGCTTGGCGGTGCGCTCCTGGCGGCGAGATCGAACTGCAAAGAGACGGGCCTGGTTAGAAGCAGATCAACACCAAGACAGGATCAAGCAGAGGCGTACTGTAGGCGACCGTGGAGAGGCTGGGGGCGGTGGGCATGTGCTGCAAATGCGATGCCGACGGGCGGTGGTGCATGGAGAAGGACGCTGCTGGAACGGCTGCGGAGCTGTTGAACGTGTCGTCTTCAGCCGCGTCGTCGGCGTCTGCGGATTCCTCAACGATCGCAGTGGGAACCACGAGCACCTCCGCCAACGGAAGAGGAGCGACCGCCGGCTCTTCTATCTTCGGTGGCTCCGGTGACTCGACTTGAACGACCTGCGGAGGTGAGGGAAGCGGCTCAACTTGCGGCTGTGGAGGCTGCTCAGCAGGCGGCGGCGTGGCAATGACAGGCTCCATCTCGGAATTCTCGGTCGTGGCAGTCGGTGGCGACTCGGATTCTGGCGGAGGCGACGCGACAGGCTCGCTTGTGACTTCCGGTTCGGTCTCGGCCACTGTAGGTGGCGGCGTCGTGTCTTCCGGTTGCTGCTGAGGCTGCAATTCTGGCGGTGGCTCAGGCGTCGGAGGAGGAGACGGCACGGGCTCCTTCTCGGCGACAGGCTCGAGTGGCGTCTGTTCGACTGGCGGTGGCTCAGCAACGTCGACTGGCGCCTCAACGACTGCTGACGCGTCCTCAACAATAGCAGCGACCTCCTCCTCGACTGGCGTGGACTCGGCGTCCGGTTGCTCGGCTCTCTCTTCATGCGTCGGCAGTGTCGCCATCTCCACGACGGTCACTACTTCCATCTCGCGTCTCGTACTGGGCCGCGACTCGCTCTCCTGTTGCTCTCGGTCGTTGTCCTCTTCGTCGTCGATCTCATCCGTGCCCACCGACTTGGCCAGCAGCGACAGGCCCGTGCGCATGTCGTCCAGCGTCTGGTCCTGGCGCTCCATGCGCTTGCTCAGCTCTTTGATCTCCATCTTGATCTTGGTCAGGTAGTCAAATCGCTTCTCCAGCATCTCGAGCTGCGCCTGCATGGTCTCCTCGCTCTGCTGCGCCCGCAGGAACGCGCGATTCGACGAGTCCAGCAGCCGCTCCTCCATTTGGCTCGACAGTTTGGTCTCGAGCGCCGCAAGCTGCGTCGTCACGATGGTATTCACCAGCTGCGCCGCGTGGGTCTGCAGCTCCGTTTCCATGGACTGCTGGAGTCCCGACAAGTCGACCGTCGGCGTCTTGTTGCGGATGGCGTCGAGGTCCTGGAGCTGCGTCTGCTGCTGCTGCTCGAGCTGTTCGTTCTGGCTCTGCAGGGCCGCGATGGTCTCCTGCAGCGTCTCGACGGTCTGCTGCAGCGAGCGCTGGGACGTCTCGAGGGCCACGACGCGCTTGGCCTGGCGACTGTGGTCCTGGCCGAGGAGCTGCAGCTGCGTCGTGAGCACGGCCACGCAGTTCTCCAGTGCGCTCTCCTGCGCGGCGAACACGCCCGCCATCTCGGGCAGCAGATCCTCCAGCGAGCTCATGGCGCAGTGAATGGACTGTGGAAGCAGAGCCGACGGCCGTTATCGGAGACCGTCGCGACAACCTAATTTGAGGTCGGTCTCAGATAGTAACCGCATTGAGCAGGAGCTCGCAACACACAAGCAAACGTATCTGCTGGGGCAGCGTCGTGAGCTCCATCCTGCTGGCGCACGATCACCCTCCGACGAGCTGTGGTATCGAAAGAAAGAGAGCTCTTCGTGTGAGGACGATGCCACCGCCCGCAACGCACGCGGGCTTCGCAGAGCGTCCGAGCAGGCTAGCCTAGACTAATCGTCTCAGCTCGTCTCTTGAACTTGACGGCCGTCACGAACGACTCGACGTTTCATTCACGTCACGCTTGGCTTGGAAGAGCGACAAGCAAGTGCCAGCTGCGCTCTGCTGCTGATGGCAGTGATACCATCGCTTCTAACTCAAAATCGACTGGTGGTCGACCCTGCCACACGCAGTCTGCATGCGGAAGTGGTCCTTCAGTGCTGGTAGTGTTGGGTGGGTACCACTGCATCCAGTCAGTGGTCAGACGGCTTGAAATGTCTGCTGCTCGATCCAGCGATCCCATGGAGGCCGGCGGAAACTGCGTCGAGCCTTCATCGTAGATTTCTGGATTTCTGTCGCCATCTTCCTTCCTCCGCCGCTTGCCAGCAGTGGAAGTGGGTGCAGTGCACCCACTTCTGGCTACGAACCAGTGCACCGTGCACTGGTTCGTAGCCAGTGTACCCACTTTCGTCCATCTCATCTCCCCTCGCACACAGCGGAAAACCTCAGGTCTCTTCCTAAAAAACCTCGGGTGTACCCTGGAGAAGGTCTCCGCTGCCGGAATGACGGACGAACGAGTCGCGGCCGCATTCGCTCCCGACCTCTTGGCGGCCACCGCTCCACTGCGAGTCCCAACTGCTCACTCTGCGTGTCCTCGCCGCCCATGAGCAGCTACGCGTACGACGCGGCCGACAAGCCGTCGGCGCCGCCGCCCGACTCGCCCATGCTGCGCGCGGCCAGTGCGCAGTACCCGCCGTTCGCGGCGCAGCCGCAGCCGCAGCGCGAGCCGTCGGCCTCCGCGCTCTACGCGAACCCGCACGCCTACGCACAGCACGCGCCGTTGGCCCCCGCGGCTCCGTTAGCTCCACTGGCTCCTCTTGCGCCTCCGCACCAGTCGTCGGCGTACTTCCAGCCTCAGCCAAAGTACGACATCCACCCCGTGATGCCCGTGCAGGCTTCGTTCCGTGACCCGTACGCTGACGCGGATGCGGACAGCGAGTCGTCCATCCACCCGGTGCTGGTCGAGATCGGCCGCCTGGCGGTCTTCCACGCGCTCAACGCCATGCTGGGCTTCGTGGCCTTCACGCTGTGCGTGGGCGGCGTGGCCAGCTCGGTCGGGCTGCTGCCGCTGTGCTGTCTGGGCGTGCTGGTGTTCCGCCTCGTGCTCTACGCCGTCTACGGCTTCGCGCAGCTCGACGTGATGCTGTTCAACTTCATCTCGCCGCCGGAGGACCACGTGTACGTGCAGGTGCCGTCCAACCCGCGCACGCCGCACCTCACGGGCGAGCGGCTCTCGCCCACGCTGTCGGCGTTCTCGCCGCTGTCGCTCATGGCGCTCATCTACTTCTGCTCGGTCAAGTTCCTGCTCTCGACGCTCAGCGCCATGAGCTTCTCCATGGCCGTGGCGTCGCCGCTGTCGCTGCTGTTCGCCGTGCTGGGCTGGAGCCACGGCAAGGCCTTCCAGGCGGCGCTGGGCCCGGAGGACATCGCGGACTTCGACTCGGACCCGCTGCTCTTCATCGTGTCCACGTTCTGCCTCTTCGCCATCGGCGTGGCGCTCATGCATCTCGTGGCGCGCGCGTCGCGGGAGGCCACGCGCTTCTTCTGCTGCGAGCGCTTCTCCACGTATCGCTACGTGCACCAGCACTACGACCCTCGCAACGGCACGCACTTCTACCCAGCAGCCAGCTACGGCGCCATGGACAACGCGCCAGCGCAGCACGTGCCCGTGGTCGTGGGCTACAACGGCGGCGGCGTGTAGCGATGCTGTCGGCGCCCAGCAGCCCGCGGAGGGGGGGGGGGGGGGGGGGGGGGGGGGGGGGGGGGGGGGGGGGGGGGGGGGGGGGGGGGGGGGGGGGGGGGGG
>JAADXN010000827.1:0-15007 GCA_023337875.1 Pythium apleroticum | reverse complement strand
CCCCCGGCCCATGACCAGGAGACCCAGTGGTCGGCAGCCTATGACCGCCGCCACTGTCTCGCTTCTTCTTCTTTTTTTCACATGCAACATGCAATATACATCACAGGCGCCGGCGTCCGAACGCTGGGCTCGTGAAGCACGCGTTGTGCCATCTTCCGATCGCGTTGCCGGCCGGAGATGCGGTGGCACGGCGGCGGAACCGCTGCTGCGAGCGGTGGATCGTGAGGAAGGCGCACTCGCGCGTGGCAGCGACGCCGTTGGGGCACAGGCCGCAGCCGCAGAAGTGCATTTCTTGGCCCGCCGGTTCACGTGGGCCGAGATCTTCGTAGTGGTTCATACGGTGGAATACGCGTGTGAGGAGGCGATTCGATCGCGCAAAGATCGACTCGGTGATGGCCATGATGTTCTGGAGGCGCTCTTCGATGTGCATCCCCAATGGAGTCGACGGCAGCGGAGCTGAGTAGTAGGTATCGCGTCCTCGATGAGTGCTCGCGTACGACATAATGTCGCCTTCGTAGTTGCTCGACGATTGGAACACTGGCGGTGGGCCAAACACAACCAACTCTGGCTCGCGAGGCGGCGTCTCGATCACAGGAGCCGGTGGAGCGCTGGCTCGCTCACGCATAAGGCGATCATACGAGCCGGCCGTGGAGCGGCCAATTGGAGGCGGACGAGGCCCAACCAGGTGCGGAAGGCGGCGCGCCATCTCCGGGGTCACAGGCGGAGAGCGGATGCGCTGCAAGGCGGCTAAGACGGACGCGCTGCAGACTCGTGGGGTTCCTTGGAAGGGCCCATGGCGATCCAGCTCTTCCATGCGCAAGCGCGAGCGGATGGCCGCGGCCTTGGCTGGCGACGGCGCCATCTTGGGCACGAGCGCGTCCGTGAAGAAGCGCGTGTACGATTCCAGCGTGCGGTGGAACGAGGCTTTGGCGTTGTCGTACATGTCCCACGCGGTGAACACGGCGGTGGCGATGGACTGCAGCGGTGCTGGCAGCACGTCGTGCTCGAAGAGCTCGAGCTGGTAGACGGTCATCGTCGCAGAGGCGGCGATGGCGTTGGCAGTTGGATTGCCGTCTTGTGGGGAGGAGGCTTTTCTTGAGGAAGTGAGGGGCGATATTATTGGCTGAAAAGAGGATCAAATCATTCACGATGTGATCACTGATTGGTCAGAAAATGGAACAACCGCCTGGAAAGGCCAATCACCAAGCCATGCTCGGCTGCACTTCCTCCGTTTCCGTTGATTCGCAAGTGCGGACTTCCCATCAGAGCGGCAGGCGTGAAATGGAGCGAAGATATATGCGGTCGATAGTGCATGAGTGAGTAGGAAGCATGACGTAAGAGGTTGTGTTTCTGAAGGGCGTCCAGAGCTATCGTACGTCCTGCAAGCTGAGCGCTTTATCTCGAGCGGCGACAATCGGGTCCTCGGCTTTGACAGGTAGCGTTTACGCTTCGGCACTCGTCAAATCCACTCCCAGCTGCGGATCCTCGTGCTCGACAGGTAGCGCGTATTCTTCGGCACTCGTCGGATCCACTCCCAACAGCGGATCATCGTGCTTGACAGACAGCCCGTACGCATCGACACTCGTCACTCCCAACAGCGGATCCTCTTGCTCGACAGCAAGCTCGTACGCATCGATACTCGTTGGCTCAACCCCCAACTGCGGAACCTCGGCCTCGACAGCAAGTGCACGTGGAGGAAGCGCTGCAAACAACAGCTCAAATCCGATCTTCATCATCATGGCGTCTCGTCTATTTACTGGGGTAGTGCGTCTGAGTAGTCTACGTGCTTGGGTTACGCCTCCGTGATCGCGGCTCGCGAGTGGAGACCGTGGAGGTTCTTCAAGTAGCTGAGCGAGAACTGGTTGTCGTCGCAGCTGCAGCAACAGAAAACAACATCAGTCAGTCCATCAATCACTCGTCCAGTGCATCCATCAATCCCACACAGCCACGTACATCTTGGCCAAATCGTTCAGGTGGCGCGCGATGCTCTTCTGCAGCGCACGCAGCGTCGTCATGAAGTCGCTCGGCTCGTCGCGCAGCTTCGTGCCGTGCGTGTTGAGCACCGCCAGACTCCACTGCAAGTAGAACTCGAGGTGCGGGCTGCCGTCGATCTTCTTGGCCAGCAGCTCCATCAGTCGCTTCAGGTACACGTCTCGCAGCGACTGCGCGACCAGCGCGATGCTCGACACGGGCGTGCCCTCCACGCAGCGCTGGATCAGGTCCTCCTCGTTCATGTGCAGCGACATGAGCAGCGCCTTGGCGTACTCCTGCTTCTTGAGCGTTCGGATGATGGCGTCGGAGGTGATGTCCTCATCCAAGTCAAACGGATCGAACGTCAGCGTCTCGTCGAGCGCGTAGATCAGCAGGCCTTCGGTCGTCGCGGCGGCCCACGAGCGGCCCGTGGGCGAGAACATCACGGCCTTGGACAGCACCTCCATGTTCTTGCGGCGGCTGCCTGGGTCCACCGCACGCGTGGCGCCCACCAGATCATCACCAGCTGACTTGGCCGACGCCTCTGTGTGCGCCTGGAGCTCGCCCTTGGTGAGTCCCGACGCCGTCATGTCGCTGCTGTTGAGGAAGTCGAGCACGCCCTCGAGCGAGCGGTTGTGCGAGAGCTGGAATTTCTTGAGCAGGATCTGCTGCGACGTCTCGTAGATACAAATGAACTTGGAGCGACCGCCGGCCAGCACGCACGAACCATCGGCCGAGTAGCACACGCTCGTGAAGTGCTTGGAGATCGAGTTGTTTTTGGCCGAAATCTTGTCGGTGGACTTGCGGCCGCCCGCGATGTCGCGCATACCGTCGATGGAGGCGACCTGCTCGCCCTCCTTCACGTCCCACACGTTCAAGTAGCCGTTGAGCGTGGCCGAGCAGAGCTGCTTGCCGTCCGGACGGAACGCCACGGCCAGCACGTCGGTCGAGTGGGCCAGCGGCTCGATCAGGCTCTTGTTCTGGTACACGTTCCACAGACGCACCGTGTGGTCCCACGAGCCGGACGCCAGCACTGGCTCCGCCGAGACGGATGGCGCGAACGCCAGCGACGTCACAGGACCCGTGTGGCCACTCAGCACGTCGGTCAGGCGGCCAGTCTGCAGCGACCACACGTAGATGTTGAACGGGTCCAGCGTGCCGGCACACACGATCTGGCCACTGAGATCCAGCGCCAGCGAGATGAACTGCACGGGCTCGGGCGTGGTCATGACGCGGAAGTTCTTGTAGCGGTTCAGGTCGAACGCGCGCACCGTGCCGTCGAGCGACGCGCTGATCACGGCCTGGCCGTTGGGCGTGAACTTGACGCCCGTGACCGGCGCCTGGTGCTCGTTGAACGTGACGTAGCAGAAGCCGCTGTTGGTGTCCCAGAGCTTGAGCTTGGCGTCGTCGGCGCCCGTGGCGATGATGCGACCGTCCGGCGAGTAGTCCACGACGTTCAGGTCGAAGTAGTGGCCCTGCTGCTTGAGCACGTAGGTCTCGGAGCGCCACTCCCACACGAGCAGCTGGCCGAGCTTCTTGCTGGCGAACGCGAGCCAGTCGCCCGTGGCGTTGATGGCGACCGTCTCGATCTCATTCTGCGTGATGCTCAGCGTGTGGATGTTGTTGAACTCGGGCAAGTCGTAGATGCCGAACGTGCCGTTGCCGAAGCCCACGACCAGCAGACCCGAGGCCGCGTGGAACGTCGCGCACAGCACCTTGGCGAAGTCCATCTTGAACACCTGCTTCTTCTTCGTGTACCACTTGATAGCGCGCGCGATGTCCGGCACCTGCGTCTTCGCCTCGGTCTCGTCGTCGTCGCCTTCGCTGGCCATCTCCTCGTCTTCCTCGGGCAGGTGGAAGCCCCACAGATACGCGGCTCCATCGCGACCGACCGTCACGATCTCGCTATCGTCGACCGTGAAGAAGGCGCCGACGACGTAGTCGCGGTGGCCCGCGAGCGTCACGGGGTGGAAGTTCTCGTGCGGGTGCACGCTCCACACGCGCGCCGACAAGTCCTCGGCGCCGGTGACGAAGAACTGCGAGTCGTGGGACCACGAGATGGTCAGAACGTCGGCGTAGTGGCCGCCGTACGTGCGGTGCAGCACGAAGGGCGCGAAGTCGCGGCGCAGGCCGGGCGTGTTCCAGAGCTGCACCTTGTTGCCGTGCGAGACGGCCAGGAATTTGTTGTCGGGCGAGAACACGAGCGCTTTGACGGGCTTCTTGAAGTTGAAGCGGTACAGCACGACGCCCTTGCGCAGGTTGATGAGCAAGCAGCGGCCGTCCGTGTCCACGGCCACGAGCAGGCGCGAGTCGGGCGACACGGCGATGCGGTCGACGTTCTTGCGGCCCTCGAACGCGAACGTCTTGCATGTGTGGCTACGTAGCATCAAATCAAGACAATACCACGATCAGAACCACTTGATCAATCACAGAGCTGACTGATGCACAGATAGTAGACGCACTTGATGAGGTCGAACTGCGTGATGCGGTTGCCCACGGGGCTCAGGATGGAGTTGCCGTCGGGCGTGAACGTGACGTTGCCCTGCGAGTACACGCTGCCGCACAGGTGGCGGAACTGCGCGCATGGACAGAGAGCTTCATTAGAGACCAGCTCATCGGATGGCCGCTGCATACAGGGCGCTGCGGCCGCCAGCAACGCACCTCATACGCGAACTTCATGGTGCTCTTCGCTGGTTGCCAAGCGATGCCAATGCGAATGCTGTCGCTTCACAGTCGAGCGGCGCAGCCAACTGATTGGCGAACAACCAGATGTGTTCTTAACGGACGTTGGTGCAAAGTGTTACAAACCGTTACGGTTCCAAAACATATTCCCATGGGTTGGTCGGACGCACTGGATGGCAATTGGCGTCGAGGACGAGCTGGAGCCCGAGCAGCTACGTGCGTGAATATCCGCCGCCACACACGCCCACGATGAGTGCGACCGCCCCCGCGACCGCCGCCACGCAGGCGCTGGCCTCGCGCTTCCTGGCGCTGCTGCGCAACTACCCGGAGCCGCTGACGGATGCCGAGGTCCGCGAGTACTTCGCCAGCGAGGGCAAGGGCGAGTACGAGAAGCTGCCCACGATCATCAACGCGCTCATGGGCGAGGGCCGCATCAAGATCTTCCAGAAGGGCAACGTGCTGTCCTACGGCGTCGTGGGCGCCGAGGAGGCCGAGCGCGTCAAGGGTCTCACGTACGTTGAGGCCGTAGGACCAGTGGCGACCTTGGACCGTGAGATGACTGACGCTGGATGGATGGACTCTGTAGGATTGAGCAGCGCCTGGTGCTGCAGGAGATCGAGCGTGCCGGCAACAAGGGCGTGTGGACGCGCGACATCAAGACCCACACCAACATCCCGCAGCAGATCGTGACCAAGACGCTGCGCGTGCTCGAGTCGCGGCGGTTGGTCAAGTCGGTCAAGTCGATCAGCAGCAAGAACAAGAAGCTGTACATGCTGTACGACCTCGTGCCGTCGACCGAGATCACGGGCGGCCCGTGGTACAACGAGCAGGAGTTCGACCACGTGTTCATCCACACACTCAGCACGTTCGTGTACGAGGTGATCAAGGCCAGCGGCATGAGCACGCTCAAGGCCATCACGGACAAGGTCCACGCGTCCGGCATCTCCAAGGTCGCACTCGGACCGGAGGAGATCCGCTCCATCATCCAGACGCTCATGTACGACGGCCGCGTCGAGGAAGTGCGCGCCGTGCGCCTCACGCCAGGCGTACGTCCTATACAATGCTTTTTGCCGTGGGCTGCGTGTGATTGATGCAACGGAGACTGAACTTTGTGTGGCGCGTGATGCAGAGCAACCACGAGACCAAGTACAAGATCTCGCAGGAGATCTCGACGTTCAATTATCTATCGGAGACGCCCTGCGGCGTGTGCCCCGTGTTCGACCAGTGCCAGGAAGGCAACGTGATCTCGCCCAAGTCGTGTCTGTATATCGACAAGTGGCTCGACCTCAAGGACCTCGAGTTCTAATAGACGCCCCCAATAACGTTAGTGTATCTCTCGGTATCATATCCAAAGCCAATTCCCCATAAACAAACCACTCAAACGCACAATGCGACTGCTTTCATGATTCTGATCTGACAGGCAACGCTACGACGACGCTGTTCGCGTCCAGATCGTGAGCTCTCGTTCGGAGACCGTCGCGACGTGTCGCTGCGTCGGATGCACGCTCAGCCCCAGCACGACCGAGCCATTGGAGCCCGCAGCAGGCCACGAGTCGACTTGAGAGCACGAGTTGACGTCCCAGACTACGACGCGGCCGTCTTCCGAGCCGCACAGCAGCAGCGACGCGTCGCCGTCCTGTAGGAACGACGCCGCGAGACAGTACTTCTTGTTGACGTGGCCTGCGTAGCTCTTGACGCACTGCGGCTTCTTGGGCGTCATGTAGTCCCACACAGAAAGGCGTCCGTCCATGGTGCCGACCAGCAAGTATCGGCTGTTGGGGGTGAACCGAGCAAACGTCGCCGGCACGCTGGGCTCGAGGATGATCTCGCGCAGACACTGCATGGTCGCGACGTCCCACACGCGCACGAGTCCGTCGTAGCTGGACGTGGCCAGCAGCGTGCCGTCGTGGTTGAAGTCTACGCAGGACACGGGCTCTTGGTGGGCTGTGAGCCGCACGAGGCAGCGGCCCGTGCGCACGTCCCACAGGCGGATGGACTCGTCGAACGAACCGCTGGCGATCAGCGAGCCCTGCGGGTTGAACTCGCAGCAGAACACGTACGTCGCGTGGCCTTCGTCGGTCGCGTCGTCGGCGAGCACGAAGCCCGAGCCCATGCTCGTGCTGCCGCCGTTGGATCTCGCGCTGCCGGCTCCAGATGCGCCGCCGCCTTCCAGCGCCAGGCCGCTGAAGAGGAAGCTGCTGTTGTGCGTGGGCGTGCCCAGGACGGCGACGCACTTCTGCTGCTCCACGTCCCACACGCGCAGCGTGCGGTCGTCGGACGCCGACACGATATACGCGCCGTCGCGCGACCAGGACACGTCCGACACGCCCTGGTCGTGGCCGTGGAGAGTCATCACAGGCTCGACCGTCGGCGCCGCGTTCTCAGTCGACGGAGATGCTGGCGATGCAGCTAAGAGTAAGGCAGTGGACCACACGCGGATGGTGCTGTCAGCGGCTGCAATCAGGAACACAAAGCAGCGTAAGTAGGAGCCAAATGCGATGCAAAGAGCGCGGTGAGGGGACGTACAGGAGGTGGCGACGAACGCGCCGTCCGTGGAGAACTTGACGCTGGAGATGGGCTTCTGGTGTGCATCCAGGACTACTCGCGTCCGAGTCCACTTGGCTGCTGGCGCTGGGGGCTTTACGGCAGCAGGGGCTTCCACAGGCAGCGCCGCAGTCGGCGTCTCCATCACGGCATCCGTCTCCATGATGGTGGTCATCTTACTGCGGAAATGGCGAACAGTCCCTCGTTGAAGTAGAAATAGGGAAATTCGGGACACGGACCGCGAAACGACGCGGCATCTGGAGCTGCCTGAGCATGAGGAACTCCCACTGAATGAAGCAACGCAGGTGAAGAGTCCACGCAACGCCATGCAGAAGCTCACGAATGTCGAGTCCCAGCGCATGATGGCGGTCATGGGCGACCTGCTGGACCGACTCAACTACCTCACGTACGTGCCGCTGGACCCGCAGAACGAGCTGCTTGCGACGCTGCGCGAGAACCGCTGCCTGAACGCCGCTGAGCTCATGCGCGAGCACTGGCGATGGGAGCAGCTGTATCTACAGGCGCTGGACGCGCTGGACAGTCGCCAGGAAGATATAGCGGAGCAAGTCAAAGCGGCCACGAAAGGGTTGTGTCGTGACCTGAGGGAGAACCCGGTGGCCGTCGAGATCCTCTACCACCACGGCACGGCGTCGCATGATCGCTCGGAAGACATGCAGATGATGGTGAAGGCACTATCCGAGCTGACGGATCTGACGCACAGTCAGTTGGACAAGACAGTGGAAGATGCGAAGTCCAAGAAGGAGATGATGAACGTCGCGGAGAGCCGCATGAAGCAGGCGGAGGACGAGCGCGTGTCGATTCGCGAGAAGCTCAGCCAACTGCGCAAGACCAAAGACGAGGAGATCGCGCTGTTGGATGCACAAGTGCAGAAGCTGCGGAATGAACTCCACTCGCTCAACCAGACGGCGTCGCATGAGCTCAGTATGATCGAAGCCGAGCTGAAAGAGGCGCAGAGCAAAGCCCACGAGATGCACACGCAGGAGATGCGCATGCTAGTTGACAAGGGCTCCGTGCTGCAGATGCAGTGCACGAAGATGTCGCAGGAGCACCAAGAAGAGGAGGATCTGCTACGTAAGAAGAAGGTGAAGACAGCGGCGGAGCTCACGAGCATCATCGAGAAGTACGACTCGGAGATGGTGTCGCTGGAGGAGGCGATCAAGGAGGTCGAGTCGAGCTTCCAGAACGAGCGCGCGCAGTGCGACGAGCTCAATGAACACTTCCAGAAGATCGACGAGGAGCAGGCGCGGATCGACGCCGAAGAGCGCGTGCTCGAGGAGATCCGCGCGCGGGAACGCGAGAAGCAAATGGTGAGGGGCCTCAGTGATGTGACGAATGATTTATGTGTGGGACTGATGCTGCTGCTGCTGCTGTGTATAGTACATCTTCCACGCGGCGACGAGGATCCAGAAGGTCTACCGCGGCATGCTGGCGCGGAGAGAGTACGCCAAGATGGTCGCCAAGACCAAAAAGGGCAAGAAAGGCGGCAAGAAAGGCAAGAAGTAGGATTAGTGCCCCCTGCATCACGCTGCAGTACCGTGGGATCCATAATTGTCCCACCTTCCCGTGATGAAGTCATGGCACTGTGATAATAAATACTCTCCAATATATGATGCGTGTGATGTGGTTCTTGTGTGTGACCGACCTGTGAGATTTGGTAGTGAGAAGAATCTCGAAGACCGACGCATTGATCATCATGGCGGGCGGACGAGACGCGGCGGACGCCATGGCGTCGCGCTTTGAGATTCTGGAGGAGGAGACGCACTACCCAGTGAAGGCGGAGCCCGTGGCAGAGGAGTCGGCGGGGCAGCAAGAGGAGCAGGAAGCGGAGCAGGAGGCGGCGGAGGAGACGCTGGAGGAGAAGCTGGAGAAGCTGCTGCTGGTGGACGGCGGCAAGAGCGTCAAGAACGCGTCCGAGGCCAAGGAGATCGGCAACAAGTGCGTGTGGCTGTGGATGCACGTAGTGGTATCATCAAAACTCACGAGTGGACCTCTTGGTGCGAGCAGGTACTTCAGCCAAGGCCGGTATCTGGACGCCATCGACTGCTACACGACGGCGCTCAAGCTGTGTCCGGCGGAGGACGAGTACGCGTACAACCGCGCCGTCTACTTCAGCAACCGCGGCGCATGTCTGGCGAAGATCGGCCGCACGGAGGAGGCTGTGGAGGACTGCAGTCAGGCGATTGAGCTGTCGCCCACCTACGTCAAGGTGAGTGCAGTCGTCCAGGCGGACACGTTGAGGCAGCGGGCGGATGCTCAGGACAATTCAATGCGATTGTGTAGGCGCTGCTGCGACGGGCAGAGCTGCTGGAGAAGGAGGATAAGCTGGACGAGGCGCTCAAAGGTGCGATCTGAGGCTCGCTACTATACTTGTATAAGTGAGGTCTGACGGTTGACTGTCTCGACGTACAGACTACGATGCGGTGCTGAAGATCGACCCGACAATACGCACGGCCGTCACGGGCCACGCACGCGTGAAGAAGCTGGCGGACGAGCGCGCGGAGAAGATGAAGGCGGAGATGATGGAGAAGCTCAAGGGCTTCGGCAACACGATCCTGGGCAAGTTCGGACTCAGCACCGACAACTTCAAGGTCGTGCAGGACCCGCAGTCGGGCTCGTACAACATCAACTTCGTCCAGAACGCCGACCAGGCCAACGGCAGCGGCCAGTAGGAATGCAGGATGCAAATGAAAAAAAGGCAATCCACGTCCTATGAAATCGGATCTGTTGGCTTGAGCAGCTCCATTCGCTTCTATGGCGTTTCGCCGTGCACCTTCACGTGGCGGATGGTAAGTGACACGCGCTTGCCTGCCTCAATGCCGTCGATGCTGTGCAAGTACCGAGTGTACGCTTCGTCTGTGAAGAGCAGCAGACTTCGGCGTTTGACTGCAAAGCGAATTTGGCGGAGAGAAGAGTCGTGGGCGTGGTCGCGGTGTGGCGCGAACTGCACGAACGCGTCGGCGCCTGTGCTGGCGATGGCGACGAGCGGGAAGTACGCGGGGCCGTCTTCGTGAGGCATGATGCCCTCGCCCACGCCGTACTCTGTCCATCAGCACACAGAGATGGTTACTAAAGGAGTGAGTATGGCTGACACAATGAACAAGTCCTACCGTTAATGAGCGCGTGGTTGGGTAGCCTCTCGCGTGTGAAGATGGCGTTTGCCACAAGCGCCTCGGCCATTTGCTGCAGCCACTGAGGCATCGGCTCTGGTGTGAACGGCGCCTTGACTTCGCCGCCGTACATTTGCAGCCGACGCAGCTTGAGCTGGACCCACGCCGAGGGATCGGCGCCGTAGACGCGAGCCAGGATGGCGTCCTCTTCCTCCTCCGAGAGCCACTCGGGGATATAATACACGGTCTTGATGCCCGGGACTCTGTATTGTTCTAGCTGCAGTGGCTCTCTGTAGTTGCATCATGTTCAAATCAAAGGGCAAGACCATCACGCCTCTCGACATCCCTACGCACCTCTGACGCCAGCAGCTCATCCCGTCACCGCGCTTCTCCTCTGCAGCCACAACTTCCACAGTAGGCGCATCCGTAGTGCTCAGTTCTACTGAAACCGTCTGCGTGGACTCCTGTGGCTTCTGGGCAGCGCTTTCACGCGCGCGACGCCGCTCTTCCTGAAGCAATCGGCGGAAATCCATGCTGGTTCGAAAATGCAGGAGCTCAATCGTCTGGATAGTACTGTATCTAACCGAATACAAGACTGTAGCCATATTCAATGAACAGCTAAAGATAGTGTCGGAATGACTCAGGCCACGCTGCGGCATCAAGGCGAACACCTTTGTCTCCACGCCTCACGCTGCATGTTCGCCGACGCAGCTCATCGCTAGCGTCCATGTTCTCGCTCGATGTCGTGCGCTGGCGCGACAAGCAGCAGCAGAAGGACGCCAAGCGGCTGCCGTCGCGGGAGCTCCACAGACCCAAAAGCAAGCAGTCGCTGCACGATGCGCGTCACGAGGAAGCGCCAGGCGACCGCAGTGGAGACGGAGACGGCGCGTCGCTGCCTAACGTACATCAGGAGACGCAGGCGCAGCGAGACAAGCGACTGAAGCGGCTCTACGGGCGTACACAGTGCGTTGCTCTGATGGTGTTTTGTGCATGGAAAACGAGCTGACGGATGCGTATTTGCAGGAAAGAAATGCACGACGCGTACGTGGATCGCGTGGACCAGTGGATGCAGACAGCGCCCAAGCAGCAGTGGGTCAAAGACTACGCCAAACATACGTCCTACTCCAAGCAATACGTGTACGATCACTCGTCTCAGTGCAGACCACGCTCATGGCGACGACTGACTCGTGTTGCATGTGCTGCAGCCCACGGGAACGCTACAAAACCAAAGAGCTGGGCGGTCCGATGCTCAAGACGAACCTTTACTCCCCACGAGCAGTCTACAAGGGCGGCGGGGACCGCGTGAAGGCGCTGGTAGATGAGGATCCGAGCGCTCCCGACGAAGAGCGCGAGCAGTACCAAGAAGCCATTCGGTTCATCGAACGATCGCGAGAAGCCGACAAGGAGATCCAGCCGCCGATGTCCATCCCCAAGAACAAGCGACTCGAGTGCGCGCACTATTTCGTAGAGGACGTCATCTGCAGCCCCGACAACCAACAGCTCCAGCAACGACCCGCTACACAGCATCTCGCACGCCCGACGAGTCGGAAACAACTGCATCCGCTGAATGCCAGTGCGAGTACGATGAAACTGGTCGAGCCGCCGGAGCACTACCAGTATGATCCACTGCCCACGACGGCCGAGTACGTGGCACTGCCTCAGTGGCGCGTCCACAGTCCGGAGAAATGGATGAGCAATGCCTTCGTATCGACTGTCTCGGCCACCAACGCCCACACAGCGCAGAACCGAAGTATCACTGGCACCCACTACGCACAGAGCGTGCTGATCTCGGAGACCTTCGTGCCGCCGCACAAACGCCTGCCGCTGTCGCCAAAGGACGCGGCGCTGAACCCTCGGGACCACGAGCGACGGGCACAAACAGCAGCGGCGATGATGCGCGAGACCCGCTCACCACGACGGGCCGACCGCAAGTACTTTGGCTCAATGTGGACGCAGCCGGGCAGCCCAAGTCGCATCGGTGAGTACCCCCCAGTCGTGAAGACACCATCACCTGAGAAGCCTCAACACGACGCCAAGTCGAAGGGCGGCGACTCGCCCACACCGAAGAACGGTGGGCGAGTGCTGGCGGGTCAGCTGCGGGAGACGGCGAGCCGCCCCACGCCGTCCCCACGACGCTCGAAGCAGCGCGCCGGCCACACGGTTCTCGTCCGACCGCTCGTGCAGACGCCACCGGCTTCTCTGCCAGTAGCCACCACCGACCAAACCGCCTCAGAGCCACAGGCATAGCCATACTATACATCCGCAAAGCAGTGTTGTGCGCCGACGAACAAGGGGCTTTTGCCCTTGCGAGGGTGTTTCGTTTTAATGGGGTTACAGGCGGCGCAGCGACTAGAGACGGCGAACCTAAGCGAACGAGATGAGCTCGACCTCGAAGATGAGCGTGGCCTTCGGCGGGATGATCGGCGGGTAGCCGTTCACGCCGTACGCGTACTCGTGCGGCAGCGTGAGCTTGGCCACCTGGCCCTTGCTGAGCTGCGCGACGCCCTCGTCCCAGCCGCGGATCACCTGGCCGGCGCCGAGCTTGAACTCGAAGGGCTGGCCGCGGTCGCGGCTCGAGTCGAACTTGCTGCCGTTGGTGAGCGTGCCAACGTAGTGGACGCGCACGGTCTGGCCCGGCTTGGGGAAGTTGACGCCGTCGCCGGCCTTGATGGTATCGATCTGGAAGCCCGACATGGTGATGAAGACTGCTGTGTGTGGTTGAGGGGGAATCTCCGCAATGCTGGACGAGGAGCTCATCGATGAGCGGATCGACGTCGTCTGGAAAAAGCGCTTTTTTAGAGGTCTGTTTCAAGAAAAGCGCATTTGATGTAAACTACATATGCAAGCGAATTTATCAAAAGCGCTTTTTCAGTGGGTTCACAAATATCAGGTCGACGAAAACGGACGAAAGGACGGCGCGGATGCAGCAACATGCGCGTAAAACGATCTGGGCGGTCGATATTGAATACTGTTATATAGGGGGAAGTAGAGGAGCTGGTGCTGCATGCACAGGCTTCTAGGCGCATCCACACAGGCCGCTCGGGGGTGTTGCGCGTTGCCAGCGCATTACACGCTGACTGGCGGCGCGAGGCTCTTGCCGACTTCCAGGTCCGTACGCAGCACCTTCGGCGACGGCGCCGACGCTGACGAGGCCACCGACTTCTCGTGCGCAACGCCTGTCTCCAGCGCCACGCCCTCCTTGATGATGACGTTGCGGTGCTTGATCACCACGGCCGCAAAAGCCATCTACACGGTTTTTCAAGAGATGTCAGTTTTCGTCACAATGAGCGTCCCGGTGAGCAATCCAATTGCAACGTACGTAGAGAACAAACATGAAGAACGAGAACACGGCGCCAGCGTCGTTGGAGGTGACGGCAACGTTCTTGCCGTGGAGCTTGTCGCGGTCCTGACGCGCCAAGTACGCAGCGCCGGCGAAGAGCACCGACAGCGAGAACATTTGGAACGACATCATGATCACGACGCCAATGAAGAAGCCGACAGCCAGCGGCGTCTGGTACTTGCGCATGACCAGCGTGCCACCCACGGACAGTCCAAGGATCAGGAACATGGCCCAGATACCCACGAAGCCGAGCGACTTCTGGCTCGAGATGCCCGAGCCGTCATTGTTGACGGCCGCCACGATCGCCGCCATCGCGTACATGAAGCCGAAGATCTACAGATAACATTCGCATTAGACGAATTCAATCGTACTTTAGCCAACGCAAGCGAGCAGCGCACTCACCAGCGTCGTGAACCACAAGTACGTGATGAGCAGCTTGGGGTTGTTGCAGCATGCTCGTGCCTTCTCGCGCGCTTCCGTGGCTTGGATCGGCATGATGGTCTATCTGCGTACGCGTGCACAGCCCTCTGTCAGTCACTAGTCCTCGCCATCTACAGGCTGCGCGTTGCCTTGCACGCCTCCATACCTCTGTCGCGCTGTGCTTCTTCGTGTGTGGCGCTCGCCTTTCCGGAGAATGACCACCCACATGGGCTTTTCGTCCAAAAAGCGCACCCAGCCAGCAACGGACGACTGACATGATATATTTCCAGAAAAATACCGGGTCGCGGGTTCAGCGAGCATAAACCCACACAGAACCGTTCGGCTGACAAGATCCCTCTATGTCTAAACGAAAGTGTACCCACAGGTCAAACCCATTTCAAAAATGGGTTCTTCATTTGAAGCCCACCCACAATGTGTATGGGACACGAAGGTGCGATGCAGAGGAAATAGAGTAGGTTTCGCATCAGTTTCCACACCCAAAATGGCCTGCGATGGCCATCGCCTGACGCCATCAGCTCAGCGCATGCGCGAGCACCAGATTGGACAGCGCTGTCTTGAAACGCGGTCGCACGGGCGCCTATTAATGACCATCGAAGCCGCCAATAAAAACGCGATCCTTCACTGTGCAACAGACTGGAAGAGAAGTGGCGACATAAATTACCTACAGGCATAGATTACCTACCGGTGCACCCATGTTCCCGAATGGCTGCGCGACGCGGCGTTGCGCGAAGTGGGATCTGCCTGTGTGCATTGCACGCAACGCACCAAGAGTGAGACGGTTCCGCTGGATGGAATAAGGTTGGAGCACTTCTCATCAGCAGCTCAGTTGCCCTCTACCGCGAGGAGGCCATCGCACTAGCGCCGTCAGCCACCAGTGCCTAGGGGGGGGGGGGGGGGGGGG
>JAADXN010000826.1:0-15020 GCA_023337875.1 Pythium apleroticum | reverse complement strand
TGAGGTTGACGGTGCCTTGTGTTTGGAGGGCTCGGTGGACGCCTGGGTGGACGCGCGGCAAGGCAGAAGCCGTCGCGAGAGCGGTCGCCACGATGAGAAGCGTGAAGAGGTGCGTGAACTTGGTGAAGACCATCGGAGCGAATAGTAGGGGGTTGGAGTATGTGAGTGTCCTCGCTGGTGTGATTTCGAGAATGAGAACTATTACCGAGCAGCGAGGGAGGCGGAGGCTGCGATCAACTTCAAACCCGTCGCCCTGTCGTTGTGGATCGGTCGCCTTGGGGGAGCACACAATCACCGAGTTCTCGAGGGAATCGTCGGCTAGTTGACTGATTCCTGACCAGAACTGCAGCTCTTGGGTCGCGTCAGTCACCCCAATTGGTGACACGCGTGTCGTCTTTCTCTGATAACAGTGGAAGGACACGAGAGCCGCCACGAAGCCGAATCGCGCACAGTCAACTACTTGAACTTGAACATACTGTATCGGGCCAAAGAACAAAGCGCTGCCTGATTAAAAAGCCTCTGTGCGTGTGGATTTGAGCAACGCATCGTGCCTGATGTGACCTCAAGCACGGGCTATTAGCTGGGGTCACGCCGCACGCGAGTCACGACGGTTGTTAGCAGACACGCGTGTTTTTTTTTCTGTGTGGAAGAGCGAACAAGCACATCGATCAGAGAACGCTTTCGACTGCTAGCCTTCGGCAGAAGAGTCAACACAGATGAATGCGGACCAGTACATACTTGGTTGAAAACGACATAGGATACGTTACAGTTAAATGCGAGCACTACTGTGGGCCTAGATGGGCTTGCAGCCGCCCGTGAACAGAGCCCACTTGCACGTCTTCGACTTGAGGAAGCACCTGAGGAAGCTCAGGTCGGTGCAGACCGACGGAGTGGCCGTCGTTGGAGCTGGCGTCGGTGCCTTCGTCGTTGGTGCTGGCGTTGGCTTCAGCGTCGTAGGCTTGGGCGTTGGCTTGAGGGTCGTTGGGCACGGCGTCGGCAGTGGCTTGGTCACAAAGGACGTCGGCGCCACGGTTGGAAGAGACACCGTTGAAGCAGGCGTTGGAGGAGGAGCCGTTGTCGTTGGAGCTGGCGTCGTTGGAGCTGGCGTCGGGGCTTCCGTTGGAGCTTCCGTCGGGGCTTCCGTTGGAGCCTCCGTCGGGGCTTCAGTCGGAGTCTCAGTCGGCTCCTCCGTTGGCTCTTCCGTTGGCTCTTCCGTTGGCTCATCCGTTGGCTCTTCGTTTCCACTCGATCCCGAGCCTGAGGCTGACTCCTCCGATCCTTCTTCACAGCCTTCCTCGCCCCACCGACATCCAGGCGTGCGGAAGCACTTGAAGAAACTGAATCCCACGCACGGTGGCGGCGCCGTCGGCGCGGGAGTAGGCACTGGCGTCGCGTTCGAGCCCGTGGCCAAGTTGTACGCCGTCAACGTGTTGATGCGGCCGTAACCGTACTGGTTGTTCGGGAACGTCGTGTCTTCCGTACCTCCGCACGTGTAACCAGAGGGCAGCAGCGTCGCCGTGTCGGTCGTGGTCGTCAGGAGCTTTCTGATGTCGGCGTACGTGAGCGACGGCTTGGCCGACAGCAGGATTGCCACCGCGCCGGCAACATGCGGAGCAGCCATCGACGTGCCCGTTTCGGTCGCATACCAGTTATCCTCTCCGATCCACGCCGAGCGGACGTTCTCACCGGGGGCAACGACCTCTGGCTTGATGAGACCCGCCACTGTTGGTCCCATGCTGGACCCCCAAGCCAGGACGTCTGTCTTGCCAGTCATACCGACCGAAATGACGTTGGGGCTGTCGGCAGGCGAGTTGGTTGTGGCACATTCTCCATCGTTGCCGTTGGAGAAGATCGGGATGATGCCCGCCGCCTGCCACGCGTTGATAACTGAGTCGTAAAACGAGTTGCCACCTGGACCACCCCACGAGTTGCTCACGATGCGAGGCGCCTGCGAGCAGTCACGGTTGTTGCCCGCAGTGTCGGACGGACACGTCATGAACTGGCCGCACGCGATCAGATCGGTCTCCGTACAGTTGGTCGAGCACGCACGGCACGCGATCCACTGGGAGCCAGGAGCCACGCCGATGCCTCCCGTACCAGCGATGGTGCCGGTGGTGTGGGTTCCGTGGCCGCTGTCGTCGTACGGCTCCGACTTGTTGGCCGTAGGGTCGAACCAGCCGTACGAGCTACGCCAGGTCGACTGGAGCGCCTCATGCGTGTACTGGACACCCGTGTCGATGTTGCCGACCACGATGCCCTGGCCGTTGTAGCCCGCCGCCCACACGTCAGAGGCCTGGATCTTGGCCACACCCCACTCGTTGGAAGCCAGCGTGCTGATCACACCGGTCGTATTGATCGAAAGCGGGTTGATCTTTGGCGCCGGGAAGACGTACTCTTCGCGGATCTCCCCAATGCTCGACAGCGCCGCGAGCTTCTCGACCAGATCGAACGACGCGTCCTTGAAGCTCATTTGGTTGGTGATCCACAGGCTCTTGGACCGCTTGAACAGAGGCTTGGAGCTGCCGGACTCTTGCGCGAGCACCTTCTTGATGTCCGCCTGCGTGGTATTCGCGTGCTGCTTGAGCCGCTCGACCAGCGCCTCGATCTTCTTCTTGCGCGACGGGTAACTCGCCTCTTTCACCGAGTTGATCGTCTCCTTGTTGCTGTCCTTGAGCGTGACGATGAGGTTCACGCTGCCCATCTGACGAAGCGCTCGGTGGACGCCAGGGTCCACACGAGGCCCGGCCGACGCGCCAGCGATCGCCACGGCGGCCGTCGCAATGACCACGAACTTGGCTGCGCTGACAGATACCATGCTCGCAGGACGGTGTAAATCTCGAAATGAACGGGTATCTCTGCGTGTGTCGGTTGAGACGTCACGGCAGTGGCGCTGACCTCGACTTGGGTCTCACGGTCAGCCAGATTCTTGATGAGCTGGTGAATGAGCATTCATCAAACTGGACACACGAATGGCCACTTTGTGTGGGCGATGCACTGGCTATGGCTCACAGAGTCCGATTCGGTCAGCTTTTCGCTCTGCTCATCCTACAACCACGATCTCAAGATCGCCTGAGCATGCTGAAGGAGCTCCCAGCTGCTGTTAGCAACAGCCCGGCCGTTTCCAAGTCCTTCATCGCAGTGTGAGAATCTCGTTCTCCAGTGCCACGCAGACCCTATGGCGTTTTGAAGAGACCGCTATTAAAATTGGCTCGACTGCGACTGAGAAGGCTATTCCTGGAAGTGTCAACGCCTAGCTAAAACGAGCCTCATGGCCACAAGCAATGGCCCGCTCGATTTACCTTCTCTTCCAGTGTGGCTCTCCTTGTGTGGCTCTCCTTGACTCGTGAGGTTCACGATTCGTGACGCTCGAAGAAGGAGAAGTCCAGAATCGTCCGTTCTATGTGCAATTGGAACTGATTCGATGGATCTGCTCATCTGATAATTGTCATGGGTGGCTGACAGAAATGGGTCACCTGAATGCTCAAAGCCGGGACATGTTCAACTCGACGACATGAGCAATTGTCGCTATTTCATTAGGCTTTGTGGTTGACTGGCTAGTCAACATTACATCGAATATCTGTGGTTCACGCACATACTGTTTGGTATCGGACGAAATCACTTAGGCCAAGGTCGGCTCTGGCGTTGGCTCCGCTGGTGGTGCCGCCGTTGGCTCAGGAGTTGGCTCGGGAGTCGGCTCAGGCACTGGGACCAGAGTCGTCGGCTCAGGCGTTGGGGCTGGCGTAGGGGCTAGCGTCGGCGTTGGTGCCGCAGCAATGACCTTGACGGCGTTCACGCGGCCGTAGCCGTACTGGTTGTTTGGGAAAGTACCATCCTTGGTGCCACCGCACGTGCGGCCAGTGGACTTGAGCGTGGTCGTATCTACGCCCTTGATGAGCGCCTCACGCACGTCAGTGTACGAGAGTCCTGGCTTGGCCTTAAGCAGCAGAGCGACCAATCCGGAGACGTGGGGCGTCGCCATCGACGTGCCAGAGATCGAGTTGAACGCCGAGTCGCCAGTGTTCCACGACGAGCGGACACTCACACCTGGAGCAGACACCTCCGGCTTGAGCAGACCGGCAATCGTTGGGCCCTTGGACGAGAAGCTGGCCAGGCCATCGCTCGAGTCGGTGGCTCCGACGGCGATCACGTTCGAGTAGTCGCCTGGGGAGTTGGCGGTCTTGCAGGCCGGGCCGTCGTTGCCGTTGGCAAAGACTGGGATGATGCCAGCCGCGTGCCACGCCGCGACAGCGCCCTGGTAGAAGGTGTCACCCTGGCCACCGCCCCACGAGTTGCTCACGACCACTGGCGCCTTCGAGCAGTCCGGGTTCTGGCCGTTCGTGTCCGTCGGGCACGTGATGAACTGCGCACAGTCCAGCAAGTCCGACTCAGGGCAGTCGTCAGTACGGCAGCCCTTGCACGACATCCACTTGGCGCCAGGGGCCACACCGATACCGTTGGCGCCGGCGATCGTGCCCATGGTGTGAGTACCGTGACCGTTGCCGTCGTATGGAGCCGCCTTCTTGGCCTCAGGGTCGAACCATCCGTAGGCGCCGAGGAAGTTGCCCTTCAGAGCCGTGTGGGTGCCACGGACGCCCGTGTCAATGGCAGACACGATGATGTCCTGGCCCGTGTTGCCAGTGGCCCAGACCTGCGGCGCACTGATCTTGATCACACCGTACTCGTTGGCAAGAGGGCGGAACGACGTTGCCGTGGTGTTGGCCTGAGGTGCCACGACTGGCAGTGGCAGACGCAGCTCCTCGCGGATCTCACCGACCGTCGACAGCGTAGCGAGCTTCTCCACGAGCGCGAAGGTCGCACCTTCGAAGAAGACCTGGTTCGAGATCCAGTAAGGCTTGGCCGCCTTGAACAGACCGGCATCACTCTCCTGGGCGACGATGGAGCCGACTTCCGTGAGGCTTTCGGCGTTGTTCTTCTGGAGGCGAGCGACAAGAGCCTCGATGCGAGCAGTTCGCGACGCAAAGTCAGCCTCCTGGACGGAAGTCAGGGCTTCCTGGGTGCCCTTCTTGAGGGTGACGATGAGGTTCACGGAGCCTTGCTGGCGGAGCGCACGGTGAACGCTAGGGTCGACACGAGGACGGGCTTCAGCCGACGAGGCGAGTGCCGCAAGGGCGAGCAGAGGGGCGAGGAAGCGGACGAAGACCATGGTGGCGGGGGAAGACTTGGTCGATGGAAGTCGAAATCGAAAGTGAGAGAGGGCGAAGGAGTCCGCCAGGGTGGGGCTGGTCCAAGGGCAGCTCCTGGTAGCCTGCAGGGTTAACAGTGTTCTTTTAAGTAACCAATACACCTCATCATCATCAAGGGCAGCTCCTAGGGTTCCTAGGAGCCCTGGGGGCTCTGTAGGTTCTGTTTAGAGTTAAAGAGGCCTCACCGGATTGTTTACTGCTCAACAAGCGAGCCCTGGGTTGCACGAGATCGTCTTACGCGACGCTGCAGTAGAATGAGGCACAACAGGCACCACATTAAGGAGTGCAGGACGGCAGTCATGATGCGGCATCAGGCCGAAAAATGGAATGCCCGGTTGATGGGGCTCGAAGACTCTCTCGTTGCCGGACTTTGGCCCAAAGATCCCATTGCGCGACGAATTCTCAGATCTCGAGACGCGCCTCTCCACCTAAACGAGGCCACTCTTTGTGACGTTTCGCCAATGGCGTGTTCTCAACTTCCCACGTCTTCCTTGGCTCCCACCCATTTAGCCAACGTCTTCACTTGCTGCAGTGAGTTGGGAACTGTGTCTGTCCCACTCAAGTGCAGTAAGTGAACAAGATCTAATCGAGCAGAACGTGCTCGTCTGTGTGGATGGGAGGGTTGTGAGTCGGCCCAGGCAGCCGCAGCTGCACGCCAGTTTCGTCCTTTCGTCCGAGTGGCGAACGACGATTTGTGGAGGGCGTTCCACTGCAACTTCCTCGGTGAGACCGCAACTGCGCTGTACAATACTTTCGCTTCATCCACAGCCTGCACCATCAGCAGCAGAACCCCAATGAGGCTGGTTACGAGCGAGGAGTTGGTGCAAGTCCAGGTTGCGCAGCGTGTTGGCATCTGCTCTTTGCGTCTGAGAATATCGAACCCGCGGCCGGCTCACTCCACTCTGATTGCGCCGAAAATTGCATGCACGCGTGTTGCCCACAGAAGGAACTATCTTGCTCTGTACTGAAGTAGCTCGCAATGCGAGCGACAGAGCAAGACATGCTAACCTCGCGTCTACAGCATGTAGCCTTCACAACAGGTTGCCACGAAACCAGGGCTGAGTCAGTGCGGGTACTATAGCATGATTGCGGACCTCAATCGAGAGTGAACGACGTGTCCGAAGGCTTGGTTTCTACAGTTCTACTGTAGCTGAAGCGCTTCGAATACCTTGCGAGGACTTGTTGGACGCGATCTTTCTCTGATAGCCTCACTGGATCTTGTCACGGCCACAGCAGTTGTGATTCGTTGAAGGATCCACGACTTCAACTTCAACAAAATTTCTCTGGCATTGCCACACAGTGCACTGTAGTGCAGGCTGCGCTGGCTATCGGCATTTCTCGCTTGTCATCGTGAGGTGAGCCTTCACATTGGTTCATCCTCTGCCTAAATCGGTTGTAGTGGCTGGTGGCGCGAGATACCCTCCGCTGTGTAGAGGCACAATGAACAATTTTGGAACCTTCTTAACGAGTTGAGCATAATAGTTTATTACTCCTGTGTCCGTCATTGTCCGCGATAGGAAGCAGCTTTTGCATTTACGGGTAGCCGACGACCTGGCCGGCGTCGTAGCTCTCTGGGCTGCCAACCACCTGGCCGGCAGCCGACGAGGCGCCCGAACCGGCGTTGGAGCCAGCCTCTGGGCTGCTGGGCGCGCTCGTTTCTGGGGCAGTCGTGGTCTCCGCAGTCGTCGGCGCTGGCGTTGGCGCAGACGTTGGCGCATCCGTGGCAAGTGGTGGCAGCGTCGGCGCCGCAATAGGCACACACGCCGAACTCTGCTCGTTGTAGTTGCAGCCGTACGTCGACACACACGCCGTGCCGTTGAGGTTGTCACAGAGCCCTGGCGTCGTCGGGAATGGGTACAGCAGCTTGAACGACTCCAGCGCGTCGATACGGCCGTAGCCGTACTGGTTGTTCGGGTACACCGAGTCGGGCGTGTTGCCACACGTGTAGCCCGACGGCTTGGCGTTACCCGGTCGAGCCGTCGAGGTGATGAGCGACTTGATCTCCTTGAACGTGAGGCCCGGCTGACGCGAGAGCAGCAGCGCGATGGTACCCGTGACGTGCGGCGCGGCCATCGACGTTCCGGAGATCACACTGTAGAAGTCCGGGCCAGTGTTCCAGGCCGAGAGGACTTCCACGCCAGGCGCCGAGATGTCAGGCTTGAGCAGACCCTTGATCGACGGACCCTTGGCCGAGAAGTCACCGATGTAGTCCTGGACGTCCGTGGCCCCCACGGCGATCACGTCGGCGTCATCGGCTGGCGACTGCACGGCCGAGCACTTGTCACCCGTGTTGCCACTGGAGAACACGGGGATGATGCCAGCGGCGCGCCACGCCTTGATGGTCGCGGCGAACGCCGTCTCGCCCTGCACGCCGTTCCACGAGTTGGTGATGACGTGCGGCGCCTTGGTGCAGTCGGCGTTGGAGCCGTCCGGCAGCGTCGGGCACGTCATGAACTGGCCACACGCCAGCAGATCCGACTCGGTGCAAGCCTTGCCCGTGCAGCCACGGCACGCCATCCACGTGGCTCCGGGGGCGACGCCGATGCCGTCACTGCCCACGGCCGAGCCCATCGTGTGGGTACCGTGGCCGTGTTCATCGATGGGCGTCGTGGTCTTGTTGGCTGGATCGAACCACCCGTAGGAGCTGCGCCAGTTGTCCTTGAGGGTGGAGTGCTCGTAGTAGACGCCCGTATCAATCGCTCCGACCACGACGCCCTGGCCGTCGTAGCCGGCCGACCACACGTTCTTGGCCTGGATCTTCTGCACGTTCCACTCGATGAGCGACGGGATCTTGACCGGCTTGGGCGCGTTCGGCGGCGTGAAGCACCGCGGCAGCTCCAGCACGAGCTCCTCACGGATGTCGGCGATCACCGACAGGAACGACAGCTTCTCCACGAGCTCGAACGACGCGGCCTTGAAGTGGATCTGGTTGGAGATCCAGAAGCTCTTCATGGACTGGAACATCGGGTTGGAGCCCGCGGCTTCCTTCGCGACCAGCGCCTTGATCACCTTCTGGGTCGTCTCGGCATTCTTCTTGAGCTTGTCGACGAGCGACGCGATCTTGGAGCGGCGCGTGAGGATGTTGACCGTGTTGATCAGGTTTGACAGCACGTCGTCCAGCCCGTGCTTGAGCGTGACCACGAGGTTCACGGAGCCCTGCTCGCGCAGCGCGCGGTGCACGTTCGGGTGGATGCGGGGCGTCGCGTCGGCTGAGTTCAACGCCGCCGAGGCTGCGACGAGCGCCACGATGATAGACAGCACCCGCATTCTGGACTGTGAGGATCGAATCCGGTTGTGACCTGCTATGAGGGTGCGAGGACTCGATCAGCGACACCGGTCGAGTTGGGGAATGCGCCACACATCGGATGACAGCCACGCCGCGTGCAAGCGCCGGTCGCCTGTCAGAGAAGACTCGCGGATTGTGGCAGTCCCTCTGAGTTCTGGTTGGGAACTCGTGAGGGAACGCCCACCGCATGGCGCTTTCTCGGGACAGGCAGTCGAGACAGTGGGCGGAGACTGTGGGATGCGGCCGCCACACAACAGCGGAGCGTCGAGCCAAAATGTGCCGAGATTTTGGGAACCGGAAGACGCCCGCAGGCTCGCCCGCAGTCACGAGCGCGTTACACGCGCAATGCCATGGCAGCTCATTGGCCAGTGGAGCTCAGCATCGGCCACGTCAGGCACCGGATGGCAGGAAGGCAAGAGTTCAGCATCATGATTTAGCATCTGGTATTAGCGTATATGTATTTATAGAGTTCTAGGACAAAGAGTATTCGATGGGAAGGACAGTATCATGGAGTCAAATATGTATTTATACGGGTAGAAGATATCGGAGACCGTCACGCCATCTGAACTCTATGCGCGGGGGCAGAAGGTTTCCCGGAGTGTGAGACCTTCCCGGATGGGAAGACCCAACTTGTGACACCTCCGTGTTGAAGTCGAAGACCAAATGGATGGCACGTTGCCATGCATCATCGGCATCTCGATTCCCAAATCCTGCTACAGTATTGGGAGACTGCCATCGCTCAGTCATGGAGCGCTTCACCTGTTGACTACACTGTCCACTTCACGGTGTTGGAGCCACTTCCGCATTCCAAATGGAGACACGATGACAAAATGCCGATGTCGACTGCCGCACGCTCTACAACGAGAGAGACCAGGAGGTCGGCGACCTTTGGAGAAGGACGAGATGGTTTGTAAGCAAGTACATTGACTCCAAGTGGATGCAAATGAGGTCGTGGATTAGTCCAGCCAGCGTACACACAACCGAGCGACGTATGTTCCCGGTGCAGAAGAGCGTGGCGTCGCACCCTGACGCATGACGTCCTACGCCCTCACACCACCAGGCGTCTGGGTTGGAGCGGGAGTCGGGGCGGCCGTTGGCTCTGGTGTTGGTGCTGGTGTAGGAGCTGGTGTCGCCAGTGGACTCATCGCGTTCATGGCATTGAGCGCGTTCACGCGGCCGTAGCCGTACTGGTTGTTTGGGATATCTTGGTCGGTCGTGCCGCCACACGTGAAGCCGCTGGCCTGGAGGGTGCTCCTGTCGGCCGAGGTCGTCAGATACTGCTTCACTTCGTCAAACGTCAGCTTGGGATTGCGGCCCAACAGCAGAGCGATGACGCCAGTCACATGGGGCGCCGCCCTAGTCGTCCCGGTCTGCTCGAACTGAGCCTCCATGCTGCCGATCCACGACGAGCGGATATCCACACCGGGCGCCGAGATATCCGGCTTCACGAGCCCTCCAACCATGGAAGGTCCCTTGAGTGAGAAGGAGGCCAGTGCATCGTTCGAGTCGGTCGCCCCAACGCTGATAACGTTGGGATCATCTCCTGGCGACAAGGCGGTTTCGCACTCGTTCGTGCCCCATAATAGTTGATCTCCGATGGAGAAAACTGGGATGATACCGGCAGCGCGCCACGCCTGAATGGCAGCGGCGTAGTAGTCGTCTCCCTGACTGTCACCCCATGAGTTGTTGATGACCCTCGGAGCCTTGGAGCAGTCCTTGACCGTACCCCTTGGGTTGGTTGGGCATAACATGAACTGCGCGCACGCGAGCAAGTCGCTGAGCAGGCAGCCATTGTGCGTGCAGCCACGACAAGAGATGAACTTTGCGCCGGGCGCGACGCCGATTCCGTTCGCGCCGACGATCGTGCCGATCGTGTGCGTACCGTGGCCGTTGTCGTCGTACGGGCTTAACTTCTGCTCGGCCGGGTCGAACCAACCGAACGAAGACCGCCAGTTCCTTGACAGCAACGTGTGCCCCGCCAAGAAGCCGGTGTCGATCGAGCCGACCACAGCACCGCTGCCATTGAAGCCTGCAGCCCACACCTCGGGAGCCTGGATCTTCGCCACGCCCCACTCACTCCTCGCCAGCGCGTTTAACCTCGGCAGACGTGGTGTTCAGACCAGCAGTCGAAACCGTAGGAGGAGGCAACACAAGCTCCTCGCGGATCTCGCCGATCGATGCCAACGCCGACAGCTTCTCCACCAGCTCGAACGACGCGCCCTTGAACGACACCTGGTTCGAGATCCAAAAGCTCTGCGTAGACTCGAACAACGGCACCGAACCGCCAGACTCTTGCGCGATCACCTTCTTCAGCTCGCTTTGGCTCGACGCTGCCAGACTCTCCAGCTTGCTCACGAGCGCCTCGATCTTCGCACCTCTGTCGACATACTCGGCCTCCTTCACGGACGAGACGACATCGGCGGTGGTTTGCTTGAGCGTGACGATGAGGTCGACGGTGCCTTGCTGACGCAGCGTGCGGTGGACGCTGGGGTGGACGCGAGGAGCGGCGTCGCCAGTGGGCAGGCAAGCTGCGACTGCGGCTGAGACCGCGAGGAAGTGGGCGACTCGTGGTGTGAAAACCATTGCCTTTGTTCAGTCGGATCTTGACCGTGGCCTGTCGAATTGGAAAATGGCCAGGAGAAGGCATGTGTGCGTGTGTGTGGGTGGGCGGGTGGGTGAGTGTCTGGCTGTGGCGACTCATTACTGGAGGGTGTTTGTGGGACCCGTGATACCGGTACTGTACAGCATCTACACCATCCCCGCACTTCACTATTTGGGTGAGACCGAGTCTTCAAGTTCAAGAAAGTAACTGGTCGATGACCCAAAATCGACCAAAATCTTCCATCTCAACTGTCTTCCCAGCTTGAGACGCGAGCGACGGCCACACAAACTGGGTTCGGACATGTGCAACAGTTGACTGATGTGTGTACAGCGCCCCTGGCGGTCTAGCACGCTGTCACACTGCATTTCCGCGGATTTTTGATCGTTGAGGGACGATGAAGTTCTGAAAATACTCCAGCAACAACATATTTGCCTTTCATGTTCGATACATTAGCGTCTGCCAAGAACCCAGGAACTAGGAGCACCCAGTCTTTGAGATGGGCTTCCCCAAGTCCGCGTCTGCGTCGACCCGCCTGTGCCAGCCACTTACGCTAGTTCCACCAGCGAACACAGGACTGAGTAAGCGCGTCCCACGAACAGAAGAATGCCGCCTCGCAGCCTGGTGCGTCAAGTCCGCCGCATTGGCCAGGCACTGGAATCGGAGCTGGCGTCGGAGCTTGAGTGGGGGCTGCAGTTGGAGCGGGAGTTGGTTGTGGTGCGGGGGTCGGAGCTGGCGTCGGAAGCGGACTCAACGCGTTCATGGCGTTGAACGCGTTCACGCGGCCGTAGCCGAACTGGTTGTTCGGATACATTTGATCTGTCGTGCCGCCACAAGTGAAGCCGCTGGCCTTGAGGGAGCTTTTGTCCGTCGAGGTCGTCAAATACCGCTTCACTTCGTCGTAGCTCAGATTTGGGTTGCGACCCAAGAGAAGAGCGATCACCCCTGTCACGTGAGGCGCCGCCATGGAGGTACCCGAGTCCGCTCGCAGAGACGATGTGCTTCCAATCCACGCAGATTTGACGTACACACCAGGTGCCGAGATTTCAGGCTTCACGCGGGAGCCAATCAGCGAAGGACCCTTCAGGGAGAAGTAGCCAAGCGCGTCTTCCACGTCCGTCGCACCGACGCTGATGACGTTGGGATCGTCTCCTGGCGAAGAGGCTGTTCCACATCCGTTTGATTGGCCTTGTTCTTGGTTTCCAATGGCAAACACTGGCACAATGCCAGCGGCGCGCCACGCGTTGATGGCAGCAGCGTAGAAAGTGTCGCCCTGGCCACCTCCCCACGAGTTGTTGATGACCTTTGGAGCCTTCGAGCAGTCTTTTTCGGTGCCTGTTGGGTTGGTTGGGCACGTCATGAACTGTGCGCATGCGAGCAGATCGGCTTCTTCACAACCCAACGGCGTGCACCCACGACACGAGATGAACTTGGCGCCAGGAGCGACGCCGTATCCGTTGGAGCCGACCATCGTGCCGATGGTGTGCGTACCGTGGCCATGGTCATCGTATGGCGCCGTCTTGTTGGCGCCAGGGTCGAACCAGCCGAATGACGACCGCCAGTTGGCAGCGATCACCTTGTGAGTGGCCAACACACCAGTGTCAATCGAACCAATGACGACATTGCTGCCAGTGAACCCCGCAGCCCACACTTCCGGTGCCTGGATCTTCGCTACGCCCCACTCACTCCTCGCCAGCGCGTTAACCTCGGCAGACGTGGTGTTCAGACCAGCAGTCGAAACCGTAGGAGGAGGCAACACAAGCTCCTCACGGATCTCGCCAATTGATGCCAACGCCGACAGCTTCTCCACCAACTCGAACGACGCGCCCTTGAACGACACCTGGTTCGAAATCCAAAAGCTCTGCGTAGACTCGAACAACGGCACCGAACCGCCAGACTCTTGCGCGATCACCTTCGTCAGCTCGCTTTGGCTCGACGCTGCCAGACTCTCCAGCTTGCTCACGAGCGCCTCGATCTTCGCGCCACGATCGACATACTCGGCCTCCTTCACGGACGAGACGACGTCGGCGGTGGTTTGCTTGAGCGTGACGATGAGGTCGACGGTGCCTTGCTGACGCAGCGTGCGGTGGACGCTTGGGTGGACGCGAGGAGCGGCGTCGCCAGTGGGCAGGCAAGCTGCGACTGCAGCTGAGACCGCGAGGAAGTTGGCGAGTCGAGGTGTGAAGACCATTGCGATTGTGGTCTGGCTGTTGATCACAGTTAGGCGAATTGGAAAATGGCCTCAGAGAGGCAGCGTGCGGTCGCATTGAGGGCCACGAAGTGCTAGCAGACACGCATGACTGACAGCGTCTGGGCCGTGTGTGTACGATGTCAGGGCGCATTCCCTCGCGTAGGTCCCACTTCTACCCAATCATAGCCACCGACGACGCTTCCTGGGGAATGCCATAGAGACCATGCAGGACGAGTGACGTGAGAAGATTCCCGGCGGGACAATCCACATGCGCACGGCAGGCAGACAGGAATCCTGCCACCGGATTTCCTCATCCACTCTTCAAGTCACACTCTTACGATTCGCGAGGCTCGTCCGGTCCGGGAACACTCTGATATGAGGTACAACTTCTATCATCGGCCTTTCCGTCATGGACAGGCCACTGGCAAAAGTCTTGGACACTGACATGGCAAGGGACCGACAGGTCAGCTAGAGGCAACCACGGAGGTGAGTGTATTCAAGTCGAATTCAGCTCGCACCGGCCGCAGCAGCGCGTGAATCACGTCAACAACGTGGCTGAAGCTGAAGGCGACTCTCGTACCGAGTTAGTTCCACCAGCGTACGCACGACTGGTCGAGCACGTTCCATGAGCAGAAGAACAGACCCTTGCAGCCTGGCGCGTCGAGACCACTACACTGGCCAGGAGCCGGAGTCGGAGCGGGAGTTGGAGCTGGAGTTGGCTCTGGCGCGGGGGTCGGAGCTGGCGTCGGAAGCGGACTTAGCGCGTTCATGGCTTTGAACGCGTTCCCGCGGCCGTACCCGAACTGGTTATTCGGGTACACTTTGCCCGACGTACCGCCACACTTGAAGCCGCTGACCTTGAGGGTTGTTGTTGTTGAAGTTGAAGTCTATTGGGTGGCGATTTAACGCACCTAATAGCTATAACTGACCTTGAGGGTGCTTCTGTCCGTCGAAGTCGTCAGATACTGCTTCACTTCGTCGTAGGTCAGGCTTGGGTTGCGACCCAGCAACAAGGCGATCACCCCTGTCACGTGAGGCGCTGCCATCGAGATACCGGACTCAAAGACCAGTCCCGTCGGGGTGGCTATCGACGCTGACATGACGTTCACTCCAGGCGCCGAGATTTCAGGCTTCACGCGGGACCCGATCAGCGAAGGACCTTTGCGTGAGAATGGAGCGAGCACATCGTACTCGTTTGTCGCGCCGACGCTGATGACATTGGGATCGTCGCCTGGTGACGTGGCAAAATGCCGTCTAGTCGATGGAGTAACGAATCGAACGACTGTCGTTCCCGCCAGGAATGCCACGTGCACTGCAGACTGGAGTACAGTACTGTAGCTCTGTCCGAGTCACGATGTCTTTGATGAGTCCCGTCCAGAGGGACTCCCTGACTGACCAGACTCTGGTCCAGAGGGACTCCCTGACTCGAGCCCAAGCCTCCCGAGCCTCGGGGTTTTGCGATTTACGACGTACTGTACCCTCGGGCCGAGGGTACGTAAGTGCAACTTCCATGGTAGAGTCTAAAACAGGTCACCACCAGGTCGGGTCTCACTTTCGGGTCGAAAAATGAAGGTTATTCCAGTACTCTCACAGACATGTGGGTAGCTACGCGCTGCGCGCTATATTGCGCGGCGTTTGCGCCGCCAACTTCGCTTCGCTCGTGGCGGGCAAGGCACGCGCTGGAATAGATAGATCATTCTGGTGAGCGTTGGGTCGCGATCGATCATGCTCCGGGGGGTT
>JAADXN010000825.1:0-15060 GCA_023337875.1 Pythium apleroticum | reverse complement strand
TCTTAACCCTTCATTCACACATGTCGGAGGATCCGACATTCAAAACGTTTTCATGTCAGACAATCCGACATGTACGGCCACTTTCGATACTATTACTGTTCTAAAAAATGACAGATACAAACTCTCATACATTCGAATTGCACGGTCGATTGGAAGTTGCACAGGGGTAGGTTTGTGTAGTCGGGGCGCCTGGCTCTGATCTGAACATGGCCTAGCTATGTGGGCCGTGTCGCTAGAAAATCCGACAACCTGTCGAAATCCTCTGCCTTGTCGACAACAAGGCGGCAAGCGAACCTGTGCAGGAAGGCAACGCCAACAAGCGCCGCCGGACCTGGCGCGGAGCGCGCTGGCATACTGTTGAGCGCGATGGCGCCGCTGCTGCGCCGAAGCCAGTGGCCGCCAAGAAGCAGACGCCTGTCGCAGCCGCTCCAGCACCAGTCGCCGCCGCACACACGCCAGTGGCCAGCGTCGAATCGCGTAGCCACGACGAGAAGATCCTGACGTCGCCGTCTGTGCGCCGCTTGGCGAAGGAGCACAACATTGACCTCCACGATGTTGAGGGCTCCGGACCGCAGGGCCGCATCCTTGGAGGATCTGCTCGAGTACATCCGCGTGCTTGCTGCGTCGCCGCCAGCGCCAGTCGCTGCCGCCAGCGTGGCTTCCCACCAGCTTCCCACCAGGTCGCGGGCGCTGCGGTGGTTCATCAGTGCGTACCACGGTCAGTGCGACGACGACGCCAACGGCAGCGACGACAGCAGAGTCGGCAGCGCCTGGAACGATTGGTCCCATAAGAGACGACGTAGACGCTCCTTCTGAAGAGCTTGCGATGAGCGATGCGCCACAGACGAATGGCCCTATCGTGCGAGGCACCACACCCGAGCTTCGAGCCAAGACGCGGGACGTTCCTGTCGCGAAGAAGGATGCGGTCGCGAGACAGTTCGCTACCAACCCAACGAGGAGTCGACACCTGCACCGTCCACGAGCCGCAGTGCCGAGTCCTCGTCGCCACAGCCGAGTGAGAAGGAGAAGGACGACAACGACACGGCCATCTTCCATGAGACGCTGGTGGACTACTCCTCCGCACCGACCAGCGTGCGCGATACGCTCGCGGGCTCGGCCAACTTGCTCGTCGCCAGTGCGGTCACAGCGAACGTCGTGAGCATCGCGATTACCGCTGTCACGTCCGGCGCCGTCACCGTCTCGGGGGCCATCACAGGGGGACTCACAGGAGGCATCGCGGCCACACAGGGCCTGCTCGTGCCTGGCCTCGGAGGCGCAGCACTGGGCCACGTGACGATGCCCGCAGCGGACTTTGGTGCGCTGTTCATGATGCTCAACTACCTGCAGTTCATCGCGTCCGCCAGCCACATCTCGCTGCCCGGAGCGCCCGACTTCTTCCACCAGTTCACAGACTCGCCGGGCTGGACCGTGCTGCAGCCATCGTCTTCGTCCTCCTCCTCGAGCCACACTGAGACCACGGGCGTCAACAGCACGAACGCTGGCAACTTTATGGCCGCGGACGGTGACATCATCGCTGGCGTCTTGGCGTACGCGCAGCGCGTCAACATCAAGCCCGAGGAGCTGTTCACCAAGACCATCATCGCGTTTGCTAGCGTCGTGGGCGTCGTGGCTGCGGTCGTCGCGATCCTCTACACGCTCGTGCGGTGCGTCGCCAGGAAGCGACTGGAGCTGGTGATTCAGCGGCTCAAAGACTTGCCTCGCGCCAAGCTGCTCATGCGGCTGCTCACGCAGTCGTGTCTCTCCATCTGCCTCATGAGCGAGCACGCGCTCAGCATGACTAGCTCGTTCCAGATGCGGTACTTCCAGCAGAACCAGCGCGGCTACGGAGCCTTCGCCTCGGCCACGGCCGCGCTCATCATCGTGTGCTTTGGCCTCATTCTCCTGGGTGTCGTCAAGCTCTGGCGCAAGACCGAGCAGCATCTCGCCGACCCCGACTTTAGCTTGGCCTTGACGTCCGCATCGTACTGGCTGTTCTGATGAGACCGCTGAATCTCCATGCGAATCGGTTGAAAGTGCTGCTCTTGTTGCTGCTGTCATTCCATGATGGAATGGCACCAGCACGAGATGCGTATGCGAGTTCGAGGTTGTCCTGCGGAGTCAGGAGAGGCACAGTGGCGAACGACCGCTGGCCTTGGACGAAGTGGTGCAGCGGTGCGAAGTCATCCGTCGCGGAAGATCTCCCAGAGCGTCTGTGCTACTCGACAGTACCAAATTGTGCGTTGCGTGTGTCCCGTATCGAGTCCAGGCGGTCGTAGCGGGCAGCGCGGACATCCTTTCCTCGACCTTGAGGCCTTGCCCATCGTGAGCGTGGTGAGCGGCCCCAAGATATTGAATGCCCGCGCGATGGTCAGGGGCAAACCGGCTGATCGTGTCAGGATTGGCTTCACGCCGGTCGCGACGGAAGTGAGCGGTCGCACCATGATGCGGTTGTCGATGTCGATACCCGCAGTGGCTCGTGTCGTGGTCGTGTGGCTGGCCTCGCCCATGCAGGTCTTCTCGCCAAGCAGCGGATGTAGCTTGTCGACGTTCGTGACTCACGTGATCGTGCTTCTTGATTCACGATCGCTGCTGCCACAAGCGCTTCCGCACGTTCGACATCAAAGTGCTGGCGCTGCTGCTCTCGCGCTTCGACGAGGTCATGCTCATGGACGCCGACACGCTCTACTTCCAGAGTCCCATGCGCGTGTGGCAGTCCGCGCGGTGCAAGGCCACGGGCACGCTCTTCTTCAACGACCGCATCAGCGGCGAGGACACGTTCCTGACGCTGCGGCGTCCGAGTCGCCACAACATCACGCACCTGGAGCAGTACCTGAGCGACTTCGACGCGGAGCCCTTCCGGCACCTCGACGTGGGGGTTCTGCCCTCCGCCACGACTATCGCGATTACTGCTGTTGCTTCTGCCTCTGCGACTGCTGATGATGATGACGAGAAGACGGCTCGCACGCACGTGTCGTACGAGCCCAGCGCGTGGCTGAGCACGAGCCACGTGTGGAACCGCCGCGCGGGCCTCCAGGCCGACTCGTCGCTGCTGCTCTGGAACCAGATAGCGGCAGCCGCGCGCCACGGCGATCCTCGGCTCCGTCATCGCCCACAGCGGACTGCGCCACGCGCCGTCGTACGGCGACAAGGAGCTGTACTTCCTGGCGTGTGAGCTCGCAGGCTCGGCGTACGCGTTCTCCGACTACGGCACGGGCGGCATCGGCACGGACGCGCGGGACACTCGGTGCTGTGCGGCGACGAGCTGCAGTTCGTGCCGGACAGCCATGACGGCAACGACAACAACAGCAGCAACTCAAGCGACCCAGCGATGCTGTACATCAATAGCGACCACATCTTGGACTTCCAGGCCAGCGACGATCTCTATCGCACTGTGGCGCGGAATATATGCGATGCGGCAGCTTGACAACTGTTCACATGGACAACAGCCATGTTCAGCTAGAGGCTGCCTGTCAACGAATACACATCCAAACGTATGAGGTAGTTCATCAATGCATCAGCTTTGTCAAAGCACTACATTATTAGTTAGTGCCATGTATGGACTATGTGTAGTGCGGCAACCCGGAACGCGCCGGTTGAGTCTTCATCGTTGGAGGCGTGGGCGAGGTCAGCGTGAGATGGAATGCAACGACAAGTGTAGTTTCACAACACCCACTCGCACTCAGGAGCTTCAGGATGACATGGACTCAGCTGCTTCAGCTGACTCGATCTCGGTGTTGGTGATTTCGCGCAGTTTTCGTTTTTTTCCAGTCGGCTTTCGAAACTGGAGGCGCTTTCGATATTCTGGTGGGACGTTCTTTCCACACTGCCAATCTTCGTGCCAGATCGCGAAACAAGACTTGAAGTAGATTGTGTCACGCTGCTTTTGGCACAGGTAAACACTAGAGTGAGGTTAGCAGGAGCCAGTCTATGATCCAAGAGAGAGAAAACTTACGGGCCACCGAAATGCTCCGAGCATTTCGGACAGTAGTCTTTGCTGTTGTGGCCTTTCTTTCCCTTCTGCGCGAGGCAGCTGCAGACCTTGCACGCACGTTGCATTCTCTTGCGGCCACCATCGGCAGTGACTTGGTAGTCTTCGGTCGGTGTCGGAGAGTGCGCATGCGAGTTTGGGCGAAGACGGATGAGAGGTGGGCTCGGCTCCATATCGTCCACCTACGGCAGTCCGTGATGAGACTTGTTGAACAGTAAGCAACGCAATATCACAACCTACCGTCGACGAGTCGTCGAAATGAGCTGCAGTGACACCCAGCAACAGGGCATGGAGCTTCCTCAGAAAGTTGACATGGCTCATTGGAGTCTTCCCCAATCGCTGCATTTGCGTCTTGTAGAGAATGTAGATGTTCGTGAGAGCGCAGTCGAAAAGCCCGAGTCCCAGCCTAAAACATGCAAGTGACATTTCATCAGCGTGGGAAAGAACATGTAGGTCGCACTGTCCACGGGTACTCACGATTTGTAGTATTTCTTGAGCCGGCTTGACAACTGCAACGAGTAGTAGCTTAGTCGGAGCTGGTCGAAGATGTCAACGCCACCCATATCGCGGTGGTAGTCTTTCACCAGCTTGGGACACGGTATCGTCGAACTTTCACCATCTATCCACGTGTTGCGAACTACAGGGGGTGTTAGTCAGAGTAAAAGTTGGGAAGGATGTGTCCATACCTGTCGTGAGTTCTTGTGTACTTGCCCCCGTGGCGAGAACGTGAACTGGCTTCGAGTCCCACCAACAGCACGCAACCAATCCCGGTACGACGGTCGATCGAGCCACCTTGTACGAGCCTCGGCGTACACCCGCTGGTCGTGTCTTTCGCTTCTCCTTTAGCTCTGTCGGGTATCCAATCCGGCGAGTCTGGATTGTGCCAACAGAATAAACCTTCTTCGAGAGTAGCTCGACAGCGAGAGCAACAGATGTATAGAAGCGATCCATCACAACTAGGTGATGGTCCGTGCGATCAGCAGGGATCACCTCCAACACATTGCGCAGGACAGCGGCAGGGCCACACTTTTCATCGGCACTGCGTGGGCCGGAAGAAGACGTCGCAGTCGCCGTCGAAGCGCTGGAAGAGCTGGAGTTGCCGCCGATTGAATGTGTCTGCGCCGCTTGCTCCTGCGCCAAGTGCGCTTTTTTCCCCAGGTAAACCTCCAGCCTATTTGTTTGCCAAATACATGGACGGTCAGCGAGCACTAGACCAACTCATTCATACCGACATACCTCATGCAGTACGCAGTCCGAGGGCAACAAGTGAGGAAGAGCTTCGTTCCCCACTTGTGCGGCTTGTCCTTCATGTACACGCGAGTTTTGTTGAACTTTGACTGAGAGGGAAGCATTCCCTCGTCGAAAGACAGCACGCCCCCTGGGATGAATGCCTTCTTGAAGGTCTCCTGCAGCGTCGTGATTATTGGGCGGATCTTCCATGCACGATCCGTCTTTGCCTCAGCGGCGCGGTTGTCTGAAAAGTGCAAGTGCTGCATCAACTCATCGAACCTAGACAAAACAAGCTTTCTGTCAGCAAATACCGCATACTCCCATCAAGAGTGAACCGATACCGACCTGTCCCTCTCCATAAAACTGCCGAAAGTTCCAAACGGCAGCGCGCCAACGGTGGTCGTCGCCCAGTGAGTCGACAAACGTCCCTTGGTTGGAGACAGCATCCGGGCGATGAGAAGGCCGAGCAGATTCACATATTCGTGAGGTTCAAAATCTGGCATTCCCAGCAGGCGCCTCCGAATTGCGTACAGATCTTCGACGACTTTGCTCGGGTTTCGCCGTTTTTTCGCCACTTGCTTGTCCCGTTGACGTTTAGCACGAGCCAGACGCGTTTGAGACGCGTAGAGGTTACTTTGCACAGCAATTTCTCGGAAGAGCGACTTCGGCAAGATCAGCCAGAAGAGGTCGAGAGGTGACTCAGCCACCGCTGCTGCCTCAGCAGATGGACCCCATTCGCCTTTGTAGAGCCCCCCGTACTCCTCCTGCTCCTCGAAGCGCCTCGGTACTACAACATTCAGCACATGTAAGTGCTCGTCCAATCTTCACCCGTCACAGACTCAGCATCGTACCCTGTTCCCACCCGTTATCTTCCCATCGCTTGATCTCGTCGCGGTTGGAGGCCAGTCGCAAAAGCGCGTCGTCGTCGTTTATATCAACGCCAATCTCACCCATGAGAGTTTCGATCTCTCCATCAGAGAGAGCATCTGCAGTGATAATTTCGTTCTCACTGTCGGTATCTGGGTCATATTCATCGACGTCCGATACACCGTCCGAATCGAGAGTCTCGTAGAGACGTTGTTCGCGTTCAGTTGAGTAGTTGATGTCGGTTGTGGAACCAAGCGCTGCGGCAAGCTGCCGCTCAGCGAAGAGGTCACGCTCACGTTCGTCCAGTTGGCGAAAACGCTCATCGGTGGCTTCGTCGTCTTCGTCATCCCACGCATTGTACTCATCTCTGTCGAGCCCACTCGCGCCAACGCCAGTCTCAACGATCATCGTCATAGCATCTATGGCTGCCCCCGCTGTCCCGACTGCGTCTCCAGACGAGCGCCGCATGCTCGTGACGGCGTCGTCGCCGTCGTTCGCGCCCGCCGCTTCACTACCGCCAGCGGGCTCCACGCCAGGCCCGGCAGCGCTTGGTGGCACTGGCTTCCTGGCTGATCGACGCTTCGAACCGCTGCTCGCGGCTGCGGTGGCCGTCCTCGTGGCCGCGACTGCGTCTCCAGACGAGCGCCGCATGCTCGTGACGGCGTCGTCGCCGTCGTTCGCGCCCGCCGCTTCACTACCGCCAGCGGGCTCCACGCCAGGCCCGGCGGCGCTTGGTGGCACTGGCTTCCTGGCTGATCGACGCTTCGAACCGCTGCTCGCGGCTGCGGTGGCCGTCCCCACTGCAGGGCTTGAGACCGGACGCATCGGCGGCGTAGGAGTTGGCATCGATTCGTTTTGCGACATTGGTCGAGGAGGCAGAATACAGTATCCGCTTTCGAACCAGTCGAACCATTCGTATTCCATTACATTTCTGCATCAGAAATGTGTAGTCCACATGAAATGGGGTGCTGTCAGCCACACACACACAGACACACAAAACGGCAAGGAGAAAACAGCAGCTCGGATTGAGATGACGAGGCCGAGTCGGGTCCGGGTCGGCCTGACAGCCACACTGTCCATGGCTCAGCGGATCGAAGTCGTGCTTACCTCTGCTCCGACGAGTGATCCACGAGAAGTGCAACTTGGTGTTACAATGTCGTACTCGTCCACAGAAGCTCAACGCGTTCAGATTGTTCTGTCAGCAGATGGTAGCGACCATGAACTCGATCATCAAGCGCCAGACATCATCCAGCGAGGCGGACGTGCGATCGAAGAGGCGAGCGCTCCTGAACCGATTATCCAAGGAGCACTGGCCGACGGTGTTTGTCAACAGTCCGTTGCCCCGTCCATTGACGAGACCCTTCAACTCGATTACGACGAGGCACCTGGAGAGACAGCCACCACGGATGTTCGTCAACCTTTCCCAGCCAATACACGGCCACCACCCCATCGACCGCCTGCCGACGAGGAGCCAGCTCCGCAGGAAGCTGCTGCAGCCTCCACGATAGTCGTCGCCAGCAACGGCTTCTTGGGGCTTCCGAGCTCCGTGCCAGCTCAGTTAGACACTGAATCAAGTCGACTCGACAGGAGTACAGCAACTCTTGGTCAGCCACCAGCAGCACAGGATCCTTCCACTGGCTTACAAGCGAGTGTCCCGAGACCGCCTGCCGACGAGGAGCCAGCTCGCCAGAATCCAAGCACGCGTGGTTCATCGAATATTGGATCAAGTGAAAACCGATCGCCTCTTCCTGTAAGGCGGTCGCTCGATTTGTCGTCGGCTGCGCTTCTCACTCCTCGATCCAGTGGAAATACCAATAACGCCGCGTCACCATTCTTCGCAGATATGACGCCAATTCCACCGCCGCTGCACCAACCTCGCCGTGGGATTCCGCGGAATGATCTCCCCGCGAAGGTGGAGGAGTACCACCGACGATTTCTTGAGAAGGCCAAGCAGCGCAAGGGGGGTGAGCGCTTTTTCGATTTTTCCGCACTGGCAGGTAATCGAGACTTGCTGCTGGAGCACTTCTCCCGGTGGTACGTACTGAAGCACACCGAGCCAGACGAGAGAGTCAAATCCCCAGGAGATGGTGCACTGGAAAGAGTGTGGAAGGAGTTCATTCAGAACCCCTCCAAGTGCGTCGCAGACATCACTCCCTTGGAACACCAATGGAAGCGGAAGCAGAATTTTGATCCCAAACAAGCCCACAAGAAATCTAGATCGTAACACGTAGAATGCAACCAAGATTTTGTTGCCGAAGCTGTTCGGGTCTATGTGGTGCTGCTTTTGCCGAAGTCACGCAGTGTACTGGCTGCGAAGCCTCGAGTCCATGGCCACGTTCGAGAGCTCCACGGCGTCCAACGCCGCACATCAAGTCGAGGAGCGTCCACCGCGAAAGCTTCGCTATTCCACTAGACTCGACGGGCAGGCTGTTGAGCACGCCAATCATCCTATCCTCGTCGTAGCCAAACGTCACGCACACGGACCGGTCATCGTCAATGACCGAAAACCCCAACTTGTCCACGTCCAGATTGGGCACCGCCGCGGGGGCTGAAAAAGAAAAGTTGCCGTAGCCGGGCTGCGGTCGACGCACAGCACGGCGCTCACGCCGATTTGTGCACTGCCTCGTAGCCGCAGTCGCAATCGACGACGTGCTGCATCATCATGCGCAACCGGTGACGATTGTTCGACGTCACGACAGCGCCGCGGCCTTCGATGACCACGTCCACGACCGACTCGAGCGACTTGGTCTTGCTCGTGAACTGCGACACAAGGCTTCGGCCTCGCTCAGCGCGACGCCGACGTGGGCGATCCGCAGCGCGCCGCATCGTTGCCGCTATCGCCGCACCAGCGCTTGCTGCACTCGATCTGGCGTCATGCGGCTGAAGATGCGGATGTTGAGCAGCAGCATGTCCATCTCGCCGATCTTGACGAGGTGGTCGAACGCGTGGCCCGTGACTACCAGCTCCGTGTCAGCCCCAATGAACGTCATCTGCTCGTGCGTGAACACCTTCTGCGTGCCGACGTCCGTCCACACGAGCTCCAAGTTATCCATGTCGCCCAGAGTCACCTTGTCCTCGGCACCCACCATGTAGCTGCCGCGCGCGATGTAACAGCCCGCCATGGCGTTGACGCTCGTGATCATGACTGTGCGCACGTCGCCGACCTTGAGCTTGAGGATCACGTCGCGCGAGTCGTCCTTGAGCTCGTTCCGGAACGTGATGAGGCCCAGCGGCGATAGACCAGCCTCGAAGAGGTCGCGGTCGCCGAGGAAGGCATGCATCTGCTGCTCCGACAGCTCGCCGGCTTCCTTGAAGGCCATGCCGAGCAGGTAGCAGCCGTCCTTGGCGAGGTTGTCGGCGAATTCCTCGTAGTTGGCGGGAATGGACGACGGGCATGGCGCCCTCCGACTCGATCGCTTCCATAGCCTTCGCCACAGCCACCGCGTCCATAGCTCGCCGCCACAAAGGCGTCTCCTCACGACTCTGCTCTTCCCACAGCTCTCACATCGACGACGTTGCTTGACGCTCCAGCTCACTCGCCAGCTCTGACACCTCCGCGGCATCCAAGTGATCCAACTTCGCCATTGCCGCTGCCTGCACTGACGGATCTGCGTTCTGCAGCTCAGCCGCTTTCTCACGACGGCGGCTCGCCAGACGATCACGCAGTCGAGATTCCTGTAGGAGCCGATCCGCTCCTAGAGACTCCGCCGACGCAGACCGTGCCCGGGCGTGCTCGTCTCGCACTCGCTAAAGCTCGGCCTCAGCGTCCTCTCGTGTGGATTCCGCCGCTGCAGCCTGCTCGGGCATACTCTGTGCCAAGCCTTTCGTGAGCGCCCGCAACTCTTTCTCTTGCCTGCCTCATAATGTCTCCCTTTGCTGCTGCTCATCAGCTGCTAAGTGCTGCTCCAACTCACGTTCCGCCACCACGCGTTCTGCACCACTCAAAGGCATGCCGCCTTTACTCTTCTCGCCACCTCGTCGTTGTTTCTCATCAAGTCGAGCATTTGAAGCTGCTCATGCACGAGCCTGTTCGGTAGACTGCTGCTCTCGGAGACGTGACAGATCTGCAGCGTGAGCTGCCTGGCACTCACGAATCTGTTTGTCCACATCCGCCGCCAGATCGTGGGCCGTATCCACCAGACGCAGTACTGCCTTCTTCTCCACACCCGCGGCCTCTGACATAAATGCCTGCTTACGACTCGCGATGTCGGCATCGATGACCCGGGACTCGCTCGCCAGTAGCTCTTCATCTGCCTTCGTCGGCTGTCCTTTTGGTCCGCTGCCTGATTTCGCCTCCAGCCGCACTTGAAGCTGTGCGTGACGCAGCGCTGCCTCTTGGTCGAAGCCAATCGGCCAACGCAGCCGCATGGAGATCACGCACACGAGCAACCTCACGGTCGACTTCGTTATCCACAAGTCGCTGAATCGCTCCGACTGGAAGGACACTGCGCCCAAGTACAGTATCCCACAGCCCTGACGAAGTGACGGGCACTGGTGGATCCGTTCTTGCATGGCTCGGTTCATCGTTGGCATCGTCCTCTTGCTCAGGCGATGGCGCCGACGCATCGCCTTCCTCTTCCTCCATACCACCGAAGAGATCATCGTCGTCGTCACGACTTGTGTCTTGCTGGCTCATTTCGTCGCCAACGACGCCAGTCTCCTCATCTTCGAGCTCCGCAAACTCTTGCTCCAAAAGAGCGAGTTCCTGCTGGTACTCCTTCTCGATCTCGTCTTCTTCCTCCGCGAACTTGGACTCCAAAGACGTACTTTCCTGCGTCTGTTCTTGACGCATGACGACTTGTTGCTGCACTGCAGCATCGTCCAACGCTTTTTGGCGGCTCTCCGACATCACAACCCATGCGGTCAACAGGTTTCTCACGTCTTCCTGCACCTTCTGCTCCTCCACCTTCTGTGAGCTTCCCATCCGCAGCAAATCCGCCGAGAACTCGTGCAACAATCGCTGCGTTTCGTCGGCTGTGAGCTGAGGAAACTTGTCACGCAGCATGTCAGCGTACTCGCGGCGCATGCTCTCCTGGCGGGCGAGCAGCGCCAGTGCGTCCGCTTTATCTGCCTGCCGAAGAGCTTCGAGTTCGTCGCCGGCGATCTCCAACGGCAAGCTCATGTCGCCAGCTAGAAAACACGAGCTGCTGCTCGTCAAATGGTTCGGGTGCTGCAACTGGAGCTGTGGAACTGGTTGGCGCCATCGCTGCCGTCAAGTTGAGTGGCGGAATGCTGGAAGGCGCTGCTATGACTGGATTAGGCAATGAAGCAGGAGCAAGTGGATGCACAGCTGCTGAGGCTGCTGTGACTGCTGCTGGATGTCCAAACGCAGTCGACTGCTGCGCGAAGTACTGGTGGTGGGGTTGCTGCTGCGGCGGCTGCTGCTGCTGTTGTTGCGAAATGGACAGTAACAGGTCTTTGATTTGTCCCATAAGCGCCTCTCCTTCTTTCACTCGACCGTAGCCGCGTCTTTTGCATTTGATTCTTCGACTGCTGCCGTTGTTGCAGCCTTTGCCGCCATCGCTTTCGCCTTCGACGCTGCTTCCGCCGCTGCTTGCTGTCGATTCTGCTGTCTGACCACCTGAAGCAGCGTCTCCAGTTCATCTTCCGCTGGCTGCGTCGCCTTCTCTGCTTTCACCAACTTCGTCTGCTCTTTCTGAACTTTATCGTGCAACCGAACGGCGCCCTTGGATAGCTCTCGCACGAACTTGCCCAGTTTCTCCTCTATCGCCATTGTCGCAGCGCGCTCTTTCGACGGGTTCTGCTCTTCGCGCACTTGTGCCAACTCGCGTTTGAACTCAATCTCCATATCGTCCACTGCGGCGACCAACTTCGGCAGCGCCTCGCCAAACCGCTGCAACGACGCCAGTTGCTCCGACAGAATCTCGTCCTCTTTGTTCTCCGCACGCACGATCTTCTCATGGAAAGCGAGCATCTCTTTGGATCACCGCCACTGGTGATTGCGGCTTGAGCTCGCCCCGACGAACTCTCCACGACGATCTCAGCAACCTCACGACGCACTTTCTCGGCCTCTGCGAACTGAATCACCAAGGAGCTGGTCATTTTCGACGGATCCGAGCACAACAGCGTCTTCAGATCGCCCAGTACGCTCTGCACGTGTTCAAGGTACGATGGCACCGTCGTGGTCTCTGGTTCGTCGTTTGCGTGGTCGATTTTGTCGCTCGAGGCCACGTCGGCGATCACGTTGTGCGCAAACTCGCTTGGCTTGCGACTCCAGTTCTCAATCGTCTGGAAAAGGCCAGCGATTTCGTCCATACCAGCATTGCGCCGTCGGCGGAACCGCTCGCAATCCGTCAGATCTCGCTTGAGAGTCTCCACGAGCAAAGCTTCTGACTGGCCGTGGTTGTGTACTCGTTGGCCTGAAGACAGCGAAGCCACACCACCAGTGCAAACAGTCTCGTCTTCAGTATGCTGTGGATCTTCTCCACTTCCTCGTGCCGTTTCAACAGCCAACGTTGGCTGATAGCCCCCATCGTCTCGAGTTCCCGTCAGACTTTTGGCCCATCGAGGGCTCGTAATCAGGCCACTGCGAGGAACTGCGTGAGAGGAAGCCGACCACGGCCCTGAGGTGCTCGTCGTACTTCAAGCGCATGGGTGGAGGATCGACTGGAACAGCTGACCACGATTGGTGTGGCCGCCCGTGGACTGGACCTCGGCCAGCAGCTCTTCGGGACGGCCCGACGCGAGCGTCTTGGTGTCCGCGAACAACCTGTACTTCTTGGCCGCGCCTTCGGCCGTCGTGTGGACCTCGATCGTCTTCTCCAGGTCGTCCTGGTGGTACGGGAACATGAATGCCTCCACGGGCTGAGACCGGTCACCTCGGCTTGAACAGACGCACACGAAACTCCTCAGCCGAATCACTTCGATCCCACGTACAGTAGCAGACACAATGATCTTATCTTCGGTCAAAATATTGTTTCGTCGGTCACGGTACGGTATGGGTTCTGCCATGACATCCGTCCCGCTCCACCATACAAAACTCAAGACATGCTGAGAGTTCTCAAGATTTGTATACTTGGGCGGAATGTGGCCACGAGCCAGTCGATTTGGTGGCTGGTAAATATGTGTGTGTTTCATCATGACATCCCTCCCATGTCTACAATACAAAAGACAAGATATCCCATTATTTTATATAAAATAATGCCCTTCTGACCAATAGGAGCGAGCGAGGAAAAGGGGGGGGCTCTTGGGACGACACGTGGCTCAACCCGAGGACGAGCGGGGCTTCCAAATTTGTTCACTTTTGGAAAAGCCCCTAAACCCCCACGAAGATGGGACGTTGAGCTGGAGAGTTTGCATGGTGGATGGGAGCGCGGTGGAGCTGAGAACTTCTCGAGGCCAGGCGCCTTGTTGTGACCGTTCCGTGTCTATGCATTCACCTGCAGCGTGAATCGTTATGACCCGGTTGAAGAGTAAGTGGACTGGATGATCACGACTGTGCCCTGGATTTTTGGTCTAAAATGTGAATTGCAAGTAGATGAATCACGTCGAAGATGGACAACGATAATCTCCAGTCACCGAACCCACCCTACAAAACACGCCTATATACGGCCCGTCGACCAGCCTACCAGTGGCCACGATTAAACGCCTACGCCGTCACCTCGTATGCGCTATGGTGAACTCCTCTCTTTGAAGGGCAGGTCCACCGTCGAAGCATGACTCCACCTTGACGAAGGAATCGTATAAATAACCTGTCCAATGTCGAAACTTGTGTGGAATCAACTGTGTAGTACTTTTGTATCGTTGGTCGCTCTGATGACTGCTGTTGACCTAGGTAAAACAAAATGGCGGCATGTAGAGCTTTGCTTCGATGTCACCAACTCGAACGTCCAATTGCGTGTGGAGATACGCGCGACGACGGGAGAAACAAACGTACGCATGCTTGGACTCCGTTGGCTCGATGGACGGCGCTTTCGGTGGGGCGATAGGCTATCGCTGATCAGCGGACAGGATCTGAGACCAAGGACGCGGTGGATATAAATAGTGATGAGGCTTCCCACGCTCTGCTCTTGGCGCTTATGGCTGCGACTGTGGCCGCCGCTAAAGGCGCTTCCTGGCCTGCTGGTCGACCCACCAGTGGCAGTAACTCGATGCGCACGCGCTTCACGCTCACTGATCTCCAAGACTTGTCCACCGATGCGAGCACAAGCAGTGGCAGCGGGTCGTTAGTGTGGAAGAGGCCGCAAGAGTCTCACCAATCGACGCACCGAGTCCGTGGCGGCCATGAATGGATGCCACGGACTAGCGGACATGTTGGCCGCGACGTCATCGCCGATGATCGTGGGCGGCACGTAGTCGATGCCACGCGGGCTGCCACGCACTGATGGCGCGGATCCAGTCTGGGCACCACTACCACAGGACTACAGTGGCAGTGCCTCCAGCTTTCGTGCAAGACCCTCCAGCATCACGAGCCATCGGCCACGACGGCGCTAGTGAAGACTGCTTGGCTGCGTCAGGCATTCCGCATGCACGTCGGCGCCGACGAGTACGAGTACGTGGTCCCTGTTTCACCGAAGACGCTGTGTGGTTCTCGCTCAAGACATCGTCAGTACGAAGACGAGGACGAGCACGCGCCACCGGGCTCGGTGTTCGTGTCCCCAACGTTCTCAATGCACAGCGGCGTCTTGCCCGGCTGCGGCTGGAGCGATAGCGAGCCGCGTCGCCCTTCTGGTCCACGACATGGCGGTGCAGCAGCAGCGGCGGGAACTGCTTCTCGTCCAGCATCACCCGCGCGATGGCTTCCGGATGCGTGATCTTTGCGAGCGGGTCCTTTTCGGTCGGTGTGAACCACATCGCTTTCACCATCGTCGCCTAAAGACCCAGAACGAGCAGCACACAGCCGCCCAGTGTGAGCCAGGCGTTGATGTCGGGTGTGGAGACCCACACGGCGATCTGCTGCCTGTTGCCGTCGAAGCTCAAGGTCTCACCGCCCGTGCTCAACGAGATCGCGTTCT
>JAADXN010000824.1:0-15087 GCA_023337875.1 Pythium apleroticum | reverse complement strand
TCCCCTTCGAACTTGTCGATGGTGTCCCACGGCTCAAGAATCCTGAAAGGGAGAAATTTTCTCCCTTCTGGAGCTTAACTACTTGCCTAAAGTATACAGATACTATTCCTATTGTTGAAATCGTGACCACGAAAGGGTTAAATCTGACCCTCAGCGACTTCATCGCAAACGAAGTGTTTGGTAATGTCGATATGCCTCCAGCGCTCGCTGGCAGTCGGACTCTTCGCCTTGAAAATCGCGCTCTCGTTATCGCAGTAGATGGTAGCGTATTTTCACGAATAATAGGACGGTCTTCTATGGAGTAGTGTCCCCCCCGCCGTTCTAATCTAGTGACATCGGACTGTGTGACATCCTCACTGCGACTTCACTAAAATGGGAGAGGGCTTTTAGTCATGATCGATCTTCTATTCGTGAAAACACGTGAGGAACACCGACCTTGATCCCGAGCTCGCCCATTTCACCTGGCTAGCGCGGTGCACTTACTCTCTGCAGACAAAAGTGCGATCATAGATTCCTCCTTCGCATTCAGGTGACCAAACTCACCGACCAGCAGATTCTACCCCGTCACAGAGCGGTGATCCTCACTATCGCCACCGAAGCTCGCGACCACGTTCAGCTCAATCTTGAGATCACCTTGATTGGTCACATGTAATTCAGCAAGTGCTAGCGGATCCCACCGAGTTTATTGACCTCGCATTCCAGCAACAGGGGAAGTCGAACTTTCGATTTGTCACAAACCGGATCAGCAGCCGGTCCGACAAAGATGAGACCAATCTCTCGCTGGGATCAAACGAGAGGAATACGAAAGTATATTTCGAAACATTTCCGAAATCCACACACTAGCTGGAAGTACGCAGTGGTTAGGTCGAGGTGTAGGGCTTTTTCTGGTGCGAACAACGTCACTTGTTGATTGTATACCCTTGACATAGGAGTATACAGACCACATCTCCAATCTGACACCTGCAGTACAACTGTCCTGAGGTCGGATCCGACCCAGACCACACGAAATCATGATTGCTGGATGAAGTGGCTAACGGCGAGGCGATCTACAGCAGCTACAGTCGATCTGAAAACCGATGCATGCTCGTAAAGTGCCCTGCAAGCTCAGTGCACCGGCCACTGTGACGGCATGAGCAATCTTGAGGATGTTGGTGCTTCTAGTGTTCTAAAAGCCACTAGCGACTAATGGAATGCCTCCCGGCGAGACACTTTCTGAACAAACTATTGCAGATACAGCCGATCTGAAAACGGATACACCTGCCGCTGTGACGCCATGACAATTTTGAGGCCGCCACTGCAGCTCTGGCTCCACGGCGTCGCGACGTGAGAGCATTTGCGCCACGACTGTTGCTTGATCAAGCTGGGACAAACCAAGGGAGTCGAGACCAAAGAGAATCACTGAAGGATTCTATATCGAAGCTACGTAGCCGGTCGGAAATCCTGTGATGCGTGCTTCGCTGTAAATAAGATGCCAACCACATCCGGGTCGACGTTCTCAGGTGGATCGAGTGTGTGTTACCCAAGCCACTTTAGCGTACACGATCAGAGGTTCGAAGTACAGCAGCTCGAGAATCTTGAGAACGGCAGAAAAAGCCGCACCAGCGAACGACTCGCCTCTCGCCCGAGACTCGATTGCTTGTTCACGGAGTGCAGGAGACCCGACACGAGCATCCGGTACTGGTCGCTTGTGAACGCGTCTCGGGATCAACCTGGGATTTCGCCACGGGGCAAGTCTGTATCTTCCATAATCGAGCCCACCCACTCCATCTCCAGCCATTCTATCGTCATGAAGCGCCGCCATCTTGCGCACCGTGAAACGACTGGAAAGCGAAGATCAACGCAGAGGATGAATCCACTGCCGCATTTGGTGTCCGCGATGATCGGTGCCCGTTGAGCTCGATTAAGCGTAGATGGCTGCATTGGCAAGTCTTGTTGTCGTTGGCGGGCAGTCCCATTTTTTGTTGGGGTTCGCGTTGGTATCTGTGGGGGGGGCGTGGGTAGGTGGCTGAATTTCTTGAGCTGGCCGTTGAAGTTATGGGGAAATTCGCTTTATCTAGGGGGGGGGGGATGGTCGGATTTTTTCCACGTCGGATGATAGAGCGTCCATCATCCAATTGATATCCGACTCTGACAACTCTTGGAGCTCTGAAGATGATGACAACGGGTAGGAGGCGGCAAAGAGAAGCTGGCTTAGGAAATCAGAGCTCGTCGCTGGTTCGATCGCAGGAGAGGACGATGACGCAGCCGACACCGCAGGACTGCGTGGCTGGAGACGTTGGGTCGTATCGATAGATGTGAGGGGACATGCGCATCAAGAAGGTATCTGATCACCACAGAGGTCAAATCGGGGTGCGTAGAAGCTGTCGCCGCAAAGAACAGATCAGCTTTTGAGCAAAGAAACCCTAGAGTTGCTCACTGCCCTGGAAAAGCATACCGCAGCCGAACCTTGTTCTCAAACTTTCGCCCCGGTGCAGTGGTCGGTAAATGGGTCAACTGCGCAACGATGCTTGGATTTCGAGACAAGCTTACTTCTACATAGCTTGACACTAACCTTGCATTTCTTGACCTTGACGTGACTCCCACTTCATTGGCCATGGTGACGGCTCACGGCGTTTGCGACTGCTGCCAGACAGGGTGGTCTAAACGCCAGCAGCTGAGGATGTTGAACCAAAAAAAAGATCACCCCTGTTATTGGAGGATTAGAATAAGTACTTATATTTTAACGAATCAGATCAACGTAGACTGTTATTGTCTGAATCAGGCTCGTCCTCAAATAGCCAAATAGCCAATTGCATCAACTCTTCGAGAGCAAGACGGCAAGACCATGTCAGCCCGGAATTTCCGGGTCCGTGCCTGATAAGGCTGTTCTGGTGCCTGCCAAGGCACCAAACAGATTCATGGGATGGCCCGCCGAGGCAATCACTAGTGTAGCTGTCTGTCAAGACCCCTCAATCACTGATATGGCTGTCTGTCAAGACACCTCATGTGACCAAACATAGACTCTCCCCCTAGCTATACAAAGGGCTCGATACGACAATGTTCCTCAGCTGCTACACGGTTCAAGAAGCTGTTGTCATTCGCTATCGTCGTCGCATGTTCCAAGGAAAGCTCCCCACGCAGTAGCCGAACGTGAACATCTCGCAACACTCACACGTCTGGGCATCCGAGCACAGATTGGTCTTCTGATTCAGTGGCTTGGACGGCCTGCGTAATCTAGTTGTTGATTGTTGGGTCAAGCTTCTTCCGCTTCACGATGTCGACGCCGCTTTGGAACACTCGATACACGCGACGGATAGCCGCGCCGGTCATGAATGATCGAGCTGAGACACCACGAGGTAACTGCTAGCCTGTCGGCCGCGATTAACTTCCTGTATCTGCGAGCGTGTCCGTTGATGCATGCGGGTCGGTGTGGAACGGCTTGGCGCGAGCCGAATGGTGATGGCACATATCGAGGAACGACTGCACGACTGCGTTGACGGACACTGGAGTCTGAAGCGAGTAGTCACGCTTGATCTCTTTGTTGAACTGTTCAACGGGGTTGTTCGTCTTCGCGAAGCCTTGAGGGGATGATAGGCTCCGCCACAGCGTGAAGCGCCCAACCAACCACTGCTTGGAAAATCGCCCTTCGAATTCGATACATCCAGGATCTGCTTTCCATGCCTACACGGCTTCAACAACGTGCTTTTGGAGGTCTTGAGGGCTACGAGAGTAGTGAACGCGGTACGCATGCTTGAACACGAACTTGCGCGACTTCTCATAAATACCAGCTAGTACTTGCGCACATTCGGCATGACGTGGAAGAGGCACATCAAGTAGATAGGCCTCACGAGAACCCCGAGTTCCTGTAGCACTACCAGCTCAATCGCGTTCCGATGCCCCACATCAGTGTCTGCCAACAGGTAGCTTACCATGGCATTCTCACCAGTCCCGGTGTGGTACTGTCTGAGCGCCTTCATAACAGCCTCGACACGAGCTTGAGTGAGATCCGATGCAATGAAGAACGCGACAGGATGGAACTGGCGCCGCATGTCGGACACACCGTTGGGACAAACGCTGGGACGTTGGACTTGTTGAGCTTGAAAGTGGCATCGATGTTAACCCTTCATTCACCAATGTCATCGAATCTGAATTTGCAAGTGTGGGAGCCTACGACATTTTTGTATGTCAGAGTCAAAATTTGTACGAGACTATGTGCTAAATAGAAATTCCTATACATTCGCCTTCGTGTTTTCTGCTTGAGGTGGACAGGGCTGGGAGTCGAGAGCACGTTCTATGTGCTAGTAGGGTTATCTGGCCCGGATCTCCACATGCTCCTTCGCCTCTCATTCCCTCAAGTCCAAAATGAGCGACGAGAGGGACGGCGCACTCCTTTCTCCAATGTCAACGTCGTTGACATTGGAGAGGGTAGAGGGTGCTGGCGAGAGAGTGGCGGACGAGGATGCCTCCCAACAACTCACAGCTACGGTGTTTGTTGGGCCAGGTCAAGTGGATGTCCTCTACACTACGTCTCTATCCGGTTGGCGGGCTCGTGTCGAGGTTGCGCTTACCGTTCCGGCAAACCTCGCCCCGCGAACGGCGGTTCCAACACGAGCTACCGCGCATTTGCTGGCTTCTGCGCCGCCAGCGCCAGCACCGCCCTCTCCGGCAGCGCCGCTACCAGCACCAAGGGCTCTCCCAGCACCTGCTCCTCGAGCGCCAGGGTCTCCTACAGCGCCAGCATCTGTGCCAGCGCCAGCGTCCCCTACTGCACCAGCGCAAGCGTCTCCTCCTGCGCTACCTGAAACGTCCCCTACAGCGCCAGTGCCAGTGTCCCCTATAGCGCCAGCGTCATCTCCAGCACCAGCATCTGCTCAAGCGCGCGCGTCTGCCCCAGCCCCAGCGTCTACCTCCGTGCCGGCAGTGCAGACGGCTACGAATGCCGAGCGCACGGCAGACACGGCCTCCTACTCAGCGCGAACGATGCCTTCTACCTACGCTTCCCCCTCTGAATCAGTTGCGTCTACCGCGCAATTACAGTCTGATGAGGGGGATGGCGCTGCTGACTGGAAGGCTATTTTCGGCTTGGTTCTTCGCCATCAAGAAGACTTCCAGTGTAACTGGTATGTCCTTCATCATGGCAAGATCCTCAAGACGCTCACGATCTACGCCTACTTTGCACAATGGGTGTTCAAGAAGCGTGGTCCTAAACCTCACATGCCTGGGAAGGGCTCGCTCCAGAAGAAGTGGAACATGTAACGGGGTAGAGGTTACACACCCCTGGTTGGGTTACATGTAGTCCACACCATGCGGGTGGTCCACATCATACTTAGTTAGCTTAACCCCTCCAGGCCCAAGGATTTTGCACATCACTATTTTACACATGTTGTATCATACAACATATCAAACATATATTTTTTGTATGGGTTACATAAAAAGTCTCGATGTTAGCTGCAAAATTCCCCGCAGGAGGACTCCATATCTCGACAACTAAGACAGCTTTCGACGTGCCCCTTCTTCCTGCAACCTCAGGTGGTTGCACAATTGGGTATTTTTGGATTCATCAAACCATGTACCAGATTTCCGCAGTGTTGCATACCGTTTGTGTGGATATGACATGTTGTATGATACAACATGTGAACACATGTTGCATGATACAACGTGTGGGCCTGGAGGGGTTAAGTAGTGACTCATGTTTATTAGGTATCCAGACGTAGGATAAGGTCTGACAGGTAGCTCCCCACAGGGAGATAAATAGAGTCAGTCTGTCTTTTACCAATTGTGGCGCTCGTCGATCAAGGGATCGGCTCGGAGCGACGGCTCAAGCACAAGCTTCCTCAAGCAAGAAGGTGCTGTAACTGGGAGGCGTCCCATTACACCTGGTACCTAATCCTTCCAGCGCCGACATCGTCATGTCCGAAGCTTCCGACTTCCCCATGACCCAGGGCCAGGTCCCGCTGTCGCGCTACAGTTATCCGTACCTGACGGATACCCAGTGGGGTTTCCTCGAGAAGATGTTCGCGGTCCTCAGACGCTCCATCGTCGCCAACATGTTGGAGGGCGACCCGAGCGATATCGCCCAGCAGATCGATCGATTCGGCGAATACGAGAAGGCTCTCGAGCAGCATGTCATCGATGCGGCTTCCGCGCGGTTTGAGGCGCTTCGGCAAGCTCATGCCCTGGCGACTCCGGTGGCCCCAGCCCCTTTGGTTACATACATACCGTCCCCGGCGGCGCCGTCGGGCCCGAAGGGTCTAGAGAGCGAGAACCTCGTTTTCAGGCTCCGAGAGGTCGAAATGGCGATGGCCGCCGGTCGTATCCATGCCCCCAAGGTACTTCAACATTGATGTTGAAGACGACCTTTCAAATGTTATATGCGTTTTTCTATACGTAAACTGACTTTCGAACTAAACTGGCCTGTTTAGAATGTTTAGCCTTGTGACCGCGAAGTGAGCCGGCGTTGGTGAACGTCGTGGGACAGCTCGGGCACTGGAAGCGTCCACCTTTTTTCTCGGTCTAGTCTTCGCTTCTTGTTTGCTGGTCGTTTCTTGTTTTTATCGCAAGTGAATCGGTGGCTGCGCACAACCTGCGAATTGTCGTGCTGAAAATCATGGCAGTGATCGCACTCAAAACCTTCACCGCTGTTGTGCACGTAGTCGGGTCTCCATCTCTTCACGCCAATGGTGAAGTAGATATGGAGACGATGATTGGTCTCTTCATAGCTCATGCAACTGTGGGCGAGGTCTCCACGAAAGATGATCGCAAAGCCTGGTGAAATCTTGTCCATTTGCTCGACACTAGGATCGGCCACCTTAAAGCAGCCACGAAACACGCGGCTCGAGAGCGACGATAGCCGAGCCTGGAATGCAGTCGCGTCCTTTCTTTCGCGCTTTCGCAAGATCTCCAGACGTATAATCGTTGTGCGGACCCCGCATCGCACATCCATGCTTCGAGCGCATGAAAGAAAAACATCCACAACCGTCAGAGGACAAAATTTTCCCCTTCTGGCTCGGTTTCGAGACCTGTGTGAAAACAGCTCTGAAAGGAGAATCTTTGCCCTTCGGAAAATATGTGAGATATCACTTCACCGTTTGCTGTAAAATGCACCGATCGACCCGATGGGAATACGTTTAGTGAATCAGCGTTGATGTCAGATGGGGCAACTGTTTCGGAAGCTTTCTCAAACGTGAGTCAGCGTTGATGTCAGACGGGGCAACTGTTTCGGAAGCTTTCTCAAACGAATGGCAATTTGTCGTGGAGAAATTGGCCCGTACTGGAAGGAAACCACGCGTCAGAGCTCAAAGCACGGCGAAATGCCAATGAAGAAACAACCCAAGCGCAAGAGTACTAGCGCCAATGCGTCATCCAACGACGCAGAGGGGGAAGAATATGATGACGAAGATAACTCGATCACGAAGGCCGGCGTCGTCAAGTTCAATGTCAAGTGGAAAGGTTACGTCGAGGAGACGTGGGAGCCTGTTGCCAACTTGCAGTGTGCAGATTTGATAGCGGTGTTCGAGGCAACGTCAGCACGACACGTCAAGCCTGTCAAGCGTGCAAAACCACGCCAATCGCACCAGCCAGCAATCGAATGAGAACTGGTGCTGCGCCACAGCCAGCTCAAGCTCAATCTCCAGTACCAGTAGCAGCGCGAGCATCTGCCCGAGAGGGGGCTACAGTGCCTGCCCGGCCCAAATCGCCAATGAGGGGGAAAGCACCGATCTCCAGACAGCACCTCCTGGAAGACGGTCTGAACTCCGACTACGACAGATTCACTTCATGGCGACTTTAGCAATGATGATTGGACAGCGACACTGTGCTCGGTCCAACAACTCGATCTCAGGGAGCACCACGAGTTGCTCTGGCAGCTTGGTAGCGGGCAGCAGCTCGATCACCAGACAGCACCGGCAGTGGATCGATCGCCAGCTGCTGACGTCGAGCTGGGTGGGAGAAGCCAAAAGCTAGCCAAGGTGCAAATCGGTCCGCGTCGAACCGGCTATTCGTTGCCTCAATTTCGATCTCTCGAAACGACGAGCCTATCGAACAGTCGCCCCAACCGCGGTGAACACCTTGAATGCGTACTTCACAGACAAGCAACGGATCTTGGAGGTGGGTGTCATCGCCGGGGCAGGTAGATACATCGCTGCAGACTGTGGTCCCGTGTCGGTTGATTTCGACTGTGGTCCCGTGTCGGTTGATTTCGATGGCTGCGAAGTGAAGGGCGTCCGAGCCACGTACGTCTGTCGCAAAGGTCTCTAACGCAGTGCTCGCGATTGAACATGGCTCGGAAACCTCACCGCAGTTACCCGGAACGCGACCCTTGCAGTCGATCGTGTGCTTCTCTGCAATCTTCCAAATTTCTTGAGCGCTTCGGTAAAACTGAACAGCGTTCAGCTCTGCGGTGGGAATAGCCCTCCACCTGCATTGAGAATTCAATCTGCCCCGACTCGGAAGTTGCCCACAATAAGCTCGAGAACACGAAGTACCATGGAGAATAGCACGCACAAGGAGACACATCGATATCAGCAGCGGGAGGGTCAAGGAGAAGAGTTGTTCGAAAGAATATCCAGCACTTGGTGTTTCATTCAGTGAACTGTCCCTCTGCTAGAAGGCGACTACAAGTGTTCTACATAGAACCACACCGCGCAACTATCCGCTAAGGCGGTAACGTGAAACGCCTGGAACGCGCCAAGTGAGGAGACGCGTTCCAAAACCGGTGGAATTTCGAGCTTACGATTCAACTTGACCGTGATCTCACGGCCGAAGGCGTGTTCGATCCGTCCGGGAGCCACTCTTGACTCTGTTTTGTTGTCTGGTCGGCGAATTCAACCCACACCACGACGAATGTGCCTAGCGTGGCGGGCTGACGCTCACGCCAGACCATCTAGGTCTTGGTAGACGGTGATGTTCACCCAGCTCACGCCTAGGATGTGGTGTGTGCACTGGGATATCACAGTGCCAGTGGCGTCGAAGATTTCGAAACTTGAGGCGCCATGGACTGTGGAGCAGTCTTGCCCTCAAAGTGCAACGTCCAGGGTTCGTACTGACGGATGACGGTGGTGTTGCTGGCTTAGTAGTGGTCGAGGTCGTGCGGTTGCCAGGATGGTTGATTCATCCTGAGAGAGGAAGAAAAATAGAAGCTGGCGAGGTCAGTGAGCACTCGAAGTGAGCGTCAATCGCCGGGCTTTGAGTGCCAGCGAGGCTTCGGTAGGATGGCATGCCAGCGAGACTGTCGAGAGCTGGTGCGCGGTAAGGCGAAGGGAGCGAACGGCTCGGTTGTTCACACGGGCGAGTCTTTGTACATACGCAATAAAAGAAACATCAGCGCTACAGATGGTTCGTCGACGTACGTAGCGCGTGCTTGCGCAGGCGAGAACCTGCAGAAGCATATCGGAGCGCACGACGGAGCTACCCGGTGACGAGATGCGGGAACTCGGCCTTTATCCCTGGGAACGGGGAAGATGGTGAGGGTTGAGGCCGTGATGCATCCGCGGGCACGGTCCACTTGGATACTGTGGAGGTTGGTGGTAGTGGTGGAGGTACAGGTCGTGGACGATTATGCGAGGTGAGAAGAGTAGCACAGGCGAGGCTGTGAGCCGTCCACGAGGCCTCGTCTGCGAGGACGAGTGAGCACACCAGACACGCCTGAGTTGTTGCTGCGGTGGATATAGGGAAGGGGGGGGTGAGAAGAGAACTGGAGAAAGAGAAAGACATCGAATTGAGCGATGCGTCCGCAGCATGCGTGCCGTGAGACGCGCACTGCTGAGGGTCGCACTGAACTAGTAAGGGGCATCATAGTTGATCGGCAGCCATTGGTACAGCGTATTCGCTGCTCAGACGCGTGCCAACCTGTGACTGGTATTGACCACAAGACCAGGTGAGGGGTGCGAAAACGAGATGCCTCCCCCACCTGCTCCCACCAAGGGTGGAGCGCATTGTAGCGGTGCGATGGAGGCTGGTGGTCAGCCATGTGCACGTCAGGGAACAGCACGACGACAAGTAAGGGGATGGGACAAGTCTTGATGTCCGAGAGGGTCTCCTGAGGTGCTGGGATAGTGGGATGAGGCAGAAGAGCATATGCGCAACTCAGCGACCGTCGAAGAGACTCGAAAAGGCCGCTTAGATCACAGGTGACGCACGAAGCGAACACACAAGTGGATTCAAAGACATAACCCTTTGTACGACAACGAGGACGCTTCCCAGTAGAAATGAACCTACTACAAAGGATAGATGATCCTGTGCAAATATGCAGCACACCATAATCAATGTTTGCCATGATTAGTACAAGATAGCTCATAATATGCTTATTTTGTTTTTAGACATCATCAGAACGAACTCATCAAAACTTCTACAGTATATAACACGTTGCGTCAGTTAGCCTGAGCTAGCAGGGCTCTGAGTGAGTATCGCATTATTGTCCAATCGTTGCATCGCTCTGGCACGAACCACCGCTTCCTGAGTCAAACGCCATTCCTGCGAAAATGAGCTCATTGGAAGACGACGACCCGATCGTGGCGGAGATCCCTGTGCATCTCGCCGAGCACCTGCGCAACCATGCGTTCGTCGTGCAGTTCCCGCTGCGTCCGGCGTATCGTCCCATGCCGCAGGCGCCGCGCACGGCGCGCATGAAGCCCGAACACCAGATACTCCAGCTCGACTATGACGTCGACCAGCGTAGCGAGCACTTCGACACTGACGCGGAGGACTACCTGAAGCAAAAGCACCTGCGCTTGCAGTCGTCAAACGTGCCGGCTTTGACCAACTACGCCGTCGCAGTGTTCCGCGAGGGCCAGCTCCACCTCAGTCCTGTGACGGGCGTGCTCCAAATGCGCCCCAGTCTCGCGCATATCGACGACGCTGTCGAGGATGAAGAGGACGATATGGACGTGACTGACGAGCAGGAGCAGAAACAAGAGGACAGCGGCGCGAAGGAGGTGCAGTTTCAGTTTAAGAAGAAGCAGTCGGAGCGTGCGATCTCGGCCATCCAGAACTCGTACGCGTACAAGAAGCAGCAGATCAACGCTGAACACTGGCGAGAGCTCAAGGTCCATGACAAGGATGTACGTATCGCCATCTTATCTATCTAATGGTGCGCTGACGCCGTATACGCTGACATATCCTCTGCCTTTACGACCACAGAGCGCGGCGGCCGAAACCGAGTTCGAGAACCTGTTCAGCGAGCGTGAAGAGGACGTGATCTCGACCATGTCCGCGGCCGAGTACCTCAAGGCGCTGCGCTACCGAGCGTCGGCTCAGACCCCACCACCAACGACGAAGCTGTGAGAAGTGCGTGTGTTGATCCTCTAATATACTTTTCCGACGGTTAGCTTTGGGCTGCGTCCTGTGGCTCCTGTATCCTCTGTGGACTTGCTTCTGTCGAGGCTGCAGCTGCGGCTGGATCCCTGCCTTTGACACTATTGACCACCATTTGTCGCCGAATCGCTAGCACTTTGTCACGCCACTCCTTGTACTCAGTCGCGGAGACGGCGACTTCCTTAGCTTCATTCTCCGGTCCCGTTGCGGCCTGCTTCGCCTGCGCAGCCTTGTCCTTCGACGCGCGCTCCACGACTGCGCGCTCCAATAGAATGGCAGCACGTTGTGCTGCTTTCGTCATCACCGCTGGAGCCTTGTCCGCATTGCTGCCATTCTCGTCTGTACGTGGGACAGCCGACGCTCTCACCACACGCGATGACGACGCGCCGCCCGTGGCCCCTGCGAGAGACTTCTGGCAGTGAGTCTCGATGGACGATATGATGGCGTCGAAGGCACGTGGATTGGCGCTGATCTCAGCCAAAAGCTTGGGCCGATCAATGCGCAACTTGGCGCGCTTCGCGCAGGCCACAAGGCACGCGGCTGCGAAAATCGAGTCATTCGGATCAAACAAACGCGTGCCGCCGTTGTGTCCTCGACCACGTGACAGTTGCTCAGCTACAACCTTCTCACCCGCCACGACAAGCCACGGTCAACATCAAACACTTCAGTCCGTTGCTCCTCCACCAAGAGGCGCGGTTTCGACGTACCTGATACTCGTCGTGAACGCGGTTCACGAGCTCAGAGATAGACGCACAGCCGTGGCGCACACAGAGAGACCCGGGCGTGATCTTCAGCTGGCTCTTGATGTTGATGCCGTTGAGAATGCGGCGCGCGACCTGGTCGAGCGTGCGCGCGCTTGCCCCAAGCAGCCCCGCCAACCGCTTGACGTCAACGGGCTCGTCCATGGCGCGACACGCCGCCACCAGACACGCCAGTGGCGTCACCATGTCCACACTCATGGACTTTTTCGCCATGGCGAGCCGCAGAATCTCACGCGCGCGCGCTACGACCTTCGCGGGCAGGCCTCCATATGCGTCAGCGGCGATGCCAATGTCCATTTTCACGAATGCATCTCCACAAGTTGAGGAGGTCAACGTCTATTAGTGCCCCATAGGGTCATTATTACAGGTTGACGTCCTCGGTTGGGAGAATCCACGTAGCTCTGATAATCGGAATAATCAAAATGGAAGCGTCGGCGACTCCGACGGATAGCGAGTCACCCAGCGTGAGCGCTGAGGCCGTCGTGCATGAAGGTGCGTCGGCACTGTCGTATCTAGTGCTGGAGTGGGCTTGGAGCCTGAGGTTTCGGCGTAATGGTGGCCTGTAGACGCTCCGGTAGCCATCGAACAGCACGACGTGGCAAGCAGCAGCGAGGCGCCGGAGGAGGAGGCGCTGCCGCCGCCCGCGCCGTCCCCTCCACCGTCGCAGCAGCGTGCGACGAGCGCCAACGATCTCATGGTGCAGCTCCGCGCGTGGAAAGAGCGCAGTACACGCCTGGAGCAGTTGCTCGCGAAGAAGAGCGCCAAGATGCAGGAGCAGGAGGAAACGGTGGGTGGAGTCGAATGGATTCGGAACGCAGTGGTTGCTTACTGTTGGCGCTTTTTGGGGTTGTTACGGTAGGAGACGAAGCTAAAGCGTCTGCTGGCGATGGCCAAGCGCAGTATCGACAACAGCAAGCAGGAGATGGCGGAGAAGGACAGTGAGATCGAGCGGCTCAAGGAGGAGGTACGCTGCCAATTGAACTCCAAATGCCCCCACGAAGCATTGCGGTTTCACCTGATGACTGTGGGTGTGTCAGCTAGCGAAAAAGGTTCACGCCGCGCATGCGTGGGAGCCGGATGCGGCCACGCGGGATCCACGTCGCATTCTGTACAAGGTCGCCCACGGCAGCACGCTCTGGTGCTTTGTGGAGTACGCGAGTGAGCAGGACGTGGACGAACGGAAGGACTACGCGTGGCACCGCTTCTACTCGGAGGCAGAGATCAGGGCGTACGCGAATCGGGCGAACGGCGAGCCGCTGACGCTGCCCAGTTTGTCCATGACACCGTTCCAAGTCGAACAAGTGGTGCGGCTTCAGGACTCCACACTTGGGTGGGGGTTGATGAGGTTGCTGACGATACGATGGGGTTGGTTCATGGTAGAAAAAAGATATCAAGGAGGAAGTGGACCGAGTACAGGAGGAGTTCCGACGCTATCGCGTGCGGGCCGGTGCGTTTTCTGACGAGTAGGGGGTTCCTCTATGTAGTGGCCGCCCTCTGACGATCCATCTATCTGCACTTGCTGTAGAGATCACGCGAAAGCAGAAAGATGCCGAGATCCGGAAGGTACGAATTGACTATGACAACGAAGTGGAGGACTTGGTGAACGCAAGCTTAACACGCTCGTGGTGTGAATGCAGATGAGTGCCAGTGTCGTGGCACGCCAAGCTGAGCAGATCTCGGAGACCGATGTTCAGGGGGAATTGCAGTCCGCTCGTGCCCAGGTCCGAAGACTGACGAAGCAACACGCGGAAACAGAAGAACGCGTACGTCGTGCGATGGGATCGTCCATGGGCACCCCGGGCCAAATACTGATGTGTTACTCACGATAGGAGGAAGAGTGGCGTCGAAAGTTTGAGAAGCTCATGAAGGACTACGAGAAACTGAGTGGCACGATGGGCGAGACCGTGCTGGCAACAGAGTGGCGGGAGCGATATGAGCAGGCAGTGCGAGAGAAGGAGGAAGCAGAGAAGAAGATGGAGGACATGCGGCTCGCACACACCAGTGGCAACGGCTCCGACCTCAACGCGCTGCGGCAGGAGTTTGCCCAGTACCGCAAGCGAGCGATCAATGCGGTGGACCAGAAAGAGCGTGAGATCCACGACATTCAAGCCCACTTGCACGACAACGGAGGCACCAACGGCGCTGGCAGCAACAGCAGCAGCCGCTCGAGCAGCTACAAGGACCTGGGTCCTCCGCGCAGCACTGGAGGCGGCGGCGTTGCGCGTCCACTGCGACGCATGAGCAGCAACAACAGCCTAGGAGGCCTGGAGGTGCCCAACCTCACGACCACGAACGAGTACCTGAAGAACATCGTGTACAAGTACATGACGACGGAGCAAGAAGAAGCCCGCGAGCACATGGAGAAGGCCATCGCCACGGTGCTCAACTTCACGCCCGCGGAGGCGCAGGCCGTGACCGAGAAGCGCAAGGCCCAGGCCGGGTGGTTCTGGTGATGATGGATTATCTTACGTCAGTAGTCTCGCGGAGCTCTTCAAATGACAATCTCACCCTTTTTTGAAACTGCATAATTGGAGTGTAACCAGCCGACAGCGTAACCGTAACTTGCCTTTCAATTGGTTGGAAGCGGAACGGAGCTCGACCGCGAAGAGCTGCCATCACCATTGGCGCAATCGGACATCTTGCGGCTCCTTCCTGGTGCAGTAGCGGCTTCCGTGTGGGGTATTCACGACTAGAGACGGCGATGGCGGACAAGAAGAAGACTGGCGGCGCTACTGCGCCTGCTGTGGGCGACGCGCGATTCCAGAAAGTGCACAACGATCCTCGCTTTGCGCGTCTCTCGAGCAAGAAGAACAAGCTCCAGATCGACAAGCGCTTTGCCGCGGTGCTGCAGGACGACAAGTTCCAGTCCGTGCAGGGCAAGTACGACAAGTACGGCCGTCGTATCGACAAGAAGGAGAACGAACTGAAGAAGTTCTACCGCCTCGACGATGAGGAGGACGACGCCAAGGCCAGTGACGACGATGGCGACGACGACAGCAGCGACGAGGAGGCGCAGGTCGATGCCGGGGCTGAGAAG
>JAADXN010000823.1:0-15094 GCA_023337875.1 Pythium apleroticum | reverse complement strand
TGCGCGGCTTCTCCTCCTTCAAGTTCGTGCCTCGCACCGACGACTCGGTGATCGTGGCCATCAAGAGTGTCGAAGTGGAGGCGGACCACACGCAGACGTCGTTCCTCACGGTGTTTGATATCCGCGGCAACGTGTTGCTGGGGGAGACGGAGCTCCCTGGAGGCCACAAATACGAGGGCGTGGCCTTCGCACACGACTGGGCGGCATCTCCGGATAGCCAGCCAGACTGTTGCGTGATTAGTTAGTCAATCAGCGTTCTCCAACATGCCCGTACGAATACATGAACTCAAACTGCTCACAACTCCGTCATATTCTCACACAACCAAGTGATGCCTTCTCGCAGTCCTTCGCCTGTGGTCGCGATTGCTGGCTGCACGCTATACTTCCGATTGCTAAGCTGGCAGCTCTGCTCCAAGTCGAGCGTGGCGATGAGCTCTTCGATGGTCAGCGCGTCAGGCAGATCGCGCTTGTTGAGGAACACTAACAGACTCGCGTCCTTGAGCTGGCTGTCCATGAGCACGCCGTCCAGCTCAGCCTTCGCGAGCGCTAAGCGCTGGGCGTCTCCGCTGTCGATCACGAAGATGATGCCCTGCGTGCCGGTGAAGTGGTGTCGCCAGTACGGGCGTAAGGAGTCCTGGCCCCCGACATCCTGGCAGAGCCACAGCGTGCGGGTGAGCTTCAACATCGCTTTCGCATTGGTTTTGGAATTGGACGCACCCAGATGTGGAGTTTATATCGGTCGTACTTGACGGTCTCGACGTTGAAGCCGACCGTGGGGATGCTGGAGATGGTCTTGCCTAGCCGCAGGTTGTACAGGATCGTGGTCTTGCCAGCGGCGTCGAGCCCGACCAGCAGCATGCGCCGGTCGTTGCGGTTCCACAGGCGCGACAGGTGCCTAGACAGCGCGGTGCCCATGTCATCGGCCGATAGATGTGTTCAAGCGAGCCAGCCCAGCGGATGGACTGCTGGCGGTCCCGCTCTCCCTCTGCGCTCGGTCAGTTGGTGTATTGATAGCTGCACGCGTCGGAAGCCGTTTCAGTCTCTGTATTACCTTTCGAATGGCTATAGTATCTGTAGTCTCGCAGTTTCCGGTTCCTAACCCAGCGTGTCTCCGCCGTAGCCTTCGCTCTTGCCCGCGAGGAAGTCGCGGCGACCGGCGCCGAGTTTGCGCGAGTGCGCGTCGAGCTTCGGACAGTCGGTGATGCGGTGGCCCAGACCACCACAGAACGCACAGCCCTTGGTGCCCGTGGCGTTGGAGAGACTGCCCGTGTCCGGGTTATCCATGTACGGGTCTTCCAGCGCTCGCAGCACGGGCGGCACAGTCTGCTTGGCCTCGATGAGCAGGTGCTTAAGATCCAAGAGGGCGCTTTCCGGAACGCTCTTGTTGATGAACGTCGTAGCCACGCCGGTCTTGCCACAACGGCCAGTACGTCCGATGCGGTGCACGTAGTTTTCGATCTCGGCGGGCATGTCGAAGTTGATCACGTGCTTGATATCCGGGAAATCCAGGCCCTTGGCTGCGATGTCCGTCGCCACGAGCACGTCCTTAGTGCCGTTCTTGAAGAGATCAATCGCTTCGTTTCGCTCTTGCTGGTCTTTGCCACCGTGGATGGCGACGGCGCCAACGCCCTTCAGGATCAGGTACTCGTGGATGTCATCCACATCGCCCTTGCGCTCACAGAAGATCACCACCGGTGGAGCGGTCTTCTGTAGACACTCGAGAAGGTAGACGATTTTGGCGTCCTGCTTGACGTACTCGACTTCTTGGATCACATCCAAGTTGGCGGCGCCGGCTCGACCGACGTTGACGATCACGGGCTTCACCAGCACGTCCTTGGCGAAGTCCTGGAATTTCTGGGGCATGGTCGCTGAGAACAGCAGCGTCTGGCGCTGTCCGGAGAAGTGATTGAACGTTGTGGCGACCTCTTCGTCGAAGCCCAAATCCAGCATGCGGTCGCCTTCGTCCAGACAAATGTACTTGCAGAGCCGTAGGTTCATCTCCTTGAGCTTGAGGAAATGGTTCAAACGACCCGGCGTCGCGACCACAACGTGCACGCCTCGCCGTGTGATCAGATCGGATTGCGCGCGCTTGTCTTCACCGCCGATACACAGCAGCCCTCGCAACTCTGGGTATCCGCCTTTCACTAAGTAGCTCGTAAAGTGGTTCACCACGTCGAACGTCTGCCGCATGAGCTCTCGCGACGGCCCGACGATGAGCCCGAACGGGCCTTCGCCGCCGATGATCGGCATCTTGGACTCTTCTTCAAGCGCTAGCATCACCAGCGGCAACGTGAACGTCATGGTCTTGCCGGAGCCTGTGAACGCGATGCCGATGATGTCGCGACCCGCGAGAATGCAAGGCAACGCCTGGACCTGGATGGGCGTAGGCCGAAGGATGTTCTTCGCCTTCAGCGCCTCCATGATGGGCTTGGGGAAGCGCATGTACTCGAAAGACTTGATAGGCGGTGGGATGTCGTCACCATCCACCAGGATATGCCACTTCTTGCGGATTGCGTCGCGTTCGTCCTCGTCCATGGCTGCGATGAACCGCGGCGGCGTCCACGTCGTGACCATGGGCTCAGCGTAGCGGATGCCTTCCGCGCGTTCGTGGGCTGACACCAACGCCACTTTCTGGACCTGACTCGCCTCCTTGAGCATGTTGATCTCCTGCGTCTCCTTCTGGACTTTCTCCTGGTTCACGCCCTCCTCCTCCATTTTCTTGCGCATCTCGTACGCCTGGTCGATCAAACTCACCTTGGAGCGCGCCTGCGGCTGCATCGCTGCACCGTCGTCATCATCAGCTGATCGACTACCTGCTCCAACGCCTTCCTCATCAGAATCCGCCGCACGACGCCGGCGTCGTGGCTCCTCGTCACCCGGCTCCGCCGTCTGCTCGTCATCTTCCTCCTCGTCGCTCTGCTCCTGACGTAGCTTCTCCTGCAGCAGCCGTCGACGCTTTCGCAGACGGTCCTCTTGCTGCTTGCGCCGCACCTTCAGCGGCACGTACAGCGGCTCCTCTGCCTCCTGCGCCGCCCCCATCGTCTCCTCAATGTCCACTCCCATTCTTGTCTTTTCAGTGCTTGGAGCTCCCCAGTTGTTCGATCACACTGTTATCAACCGGTTCTTAACTTTCTATCGGCAAAGTATCCTTCCCCCAAGAGCTTCACTGCTCTACCGGTCATGAACGCGCTGGTTGCACCCAAGCCGCCGCCGGCGGCGCTGACGCGCTGGACGCGGCCCGCCGAGTTCCTCGTGTACCTCGTGCCCGTGGGCACCATCTCACCGGAGCTCTACGACGGCTACGTGCAGCTGCTGCAGCGCCACAGCGTCATCGCCATCCGCTCGCTGACTCGGCCGGGCGGCTACGCGGCCGAGCTCTCGCCCTTCCGGTCCTTCGCGTGGGACGGCGGCGGCTCGCTGCGCTTCCGCTTCGTGTCCACAACCGACAAGATCGACTCGTTCGATGGCGAGGACGTGCACGCCAGCGCGCGCGCCATCGGCGTGCTGGGCATCTGCCACTGCCCCACGACGCCTAGTCTGCCGGCCGCCTACGCGCAGTTCATGGACTCGATCCGCCATTTCCCCGGCCTGCTCGTGCAGAAGTGCTTTGCGTTTGAGCACCAGTTCGACCTCCAGACCGTCGAGGAGTGCGCGCCGCTGAGCCACCTCGTCATGTTCCCCGTGTACCACGAGCTCAAGGAGGACGACAGCGGCGCGGGCGGAGGCGACGGCATGTCCACCGTGAGTCTGCATCTGGAAGTCGTGCTGGATACGATGTGCGTGACCATCCTCATGTCCCTGGAGAGCACCGTGCGCGCGGCCATGCGCCAGCACACGCAGACGCAGACTCAGAGTCTGCTGGACCTGGGCGACGCCGCGGGCTTCCTATTGGACACGAACGTCGAGCCTTCGTCGCAGTCGCAGCAGCACGGGCAGCCGCTGTCGCCGTTCCCGTCTCGAGACTCAGGCGCGTCGTCGTCTTCATCGAACATGCGGTCGCTGCCGTCCACGCCGACGAACGACAGGGCGTCCTCCGCTGCTGCAGGGGTCTCATCAGGTGGAGGAGGCGTGGCGTCTTTGTTTGTTTCAGCAGAAGCGCGGAATCGCAGGCGACTGCTGGCTCGACAGAGAAAGCTCTTCGGGGACTACGCTGTGCTGCTTTGCTGTGTGCCGGACGCCATCGAACACTACGTCACGGCGATTGAGCTGCTGCGGGATGAGGAGCGCAGAAGCAGCGGGGCCCCAGGTGACGCCCTGTGGCTCGCTGCTGCGTTGGAAGGCTACGTGTTCTGTTTATACCAGCAATGCCAAGACAAGTTCATGGTCGAGATCGTGGAAAAGGCGTCGGAGGCACTCGCACTGTATGTGAAAGCCGGTGTGAGTGAGCTGGAGATCGCGCTCGTGGAGCACATTGGCTGGTATTACACGGCCGTCGTGGTTCAACTCTCAGCAGCGAAAGGCACAGACAAGGCGGAAGAAGCGGTTTGGGTCAAGCGACTTCTGTGGGAGGTCGTTGAGCGAGGGATCATGGTGTTTGCAGAGCTACCAGTGCCACGGCAAGTGCGCTTTCTCATCCAGAGTGCAAGCATGCTTGAGGCCGTGGGCCACCACCGGCGGATGGCCTTGCTCCTGCATGAAGCAGTAGCAGTTCTCATTCAGCGGTGGCGTCCAGCAAATGGCTTAGTCTCGATGATGTCTCCAGGCAGCCAGTACAATCTACAGCCGCAACAGCGACTGCAAGAGCTTCATGTGGCATTGCGGCTGGAGAACGTCGCATCCACTCGACTGGGCATGGCAGACCGCATGAAGTGGGAGATGACAAGTATGCGGCGGCGAACGCGACGGCTGCGGCGGCTGCACAGGCACAAATCCACCAAGGTGACGCTCGCGATGGCGGCACAAGATGTCGAGCCGTGGCTCATTCTGCGCTTTCACGTGCTGCGTCAGCTCATCACGATCTCCAAAATGCTTCCAGATCCGCTTCTAGTGGGCAAGTACTGTATTCAGCTCCTGCAAGTGCTGTCGTGGTGCGATGAAATTGCTGTGGCCACGAGCGAGAGCGGGTCCACTGTCGCAGTGGACCAACCGCAGGCGCCTTTCACATCGTCGGCCGGCCTTAGATCAGCGTTTGGCACTGTTAGCCGTCTTGGACTGCATACGCGCACTAGTGGGAGTGGGGGGAGTGGCAACAATTCGTTCACTGGCGTGTACGGCACGCCGCCCGCCAGTATCGAGGTCAAGACGAAGCGATACTTCTCTATGGCCAACTCCCCGTCCGCCACGATGTCCTCAGCCGCCGCGACCATCACCTCAACCATTGCCAACACTCCACGCACACTGCTTGCCACTCCACGCCAGCAACTGTCAGCGGCCGTGAGCGCCATCTCCACGAAGGCCTCCCCGTCGTTTTCATCGTTTTCCAACAATCACCACAGCTCACCGTCTTCGGTGTCGTCGTTAGCATCAACGCCATCATCCTCCCTTCCCAGTCGAAGCTCCAGCGCGACGGCGGCAGAGCTCCTGAACGGTGTCGGCGGCGGTGCGACTGCCAACGGAGCTACCCGCAACTCCTTCACAGACGGCGATCAGCTTAAGTTGGATGCGATGGCGGCAGGAATCAACGGAACCAGTGTCTCCACGCCCTCTGATGTGCTGGGCTCACAGTCTCTTGTGTGGGATCTGCGTTCGCGTGCCGAGATTCAGCGGCTGCAGCGGCGAGTGCTGGGGATCCTCGAGTCCGAGTGCGTGGTGATGCGGCCGACTGAGCAAGTCAAGCTCGGAAGCTTCGTTCGCGTGCACAAAATGCGCGTTCTGTTTGATTCAAATCGCCATCCTGTGCTGAGACCTGATGCCGCATTGAAGAAATGTGGTGTGTCGTCGTCAAGCAATGGTGCATCCGCAGCGTCTCCCGCCTTTTTCTACAATCCCTTCGACAAAAGCAAGCCGAGTGACGCAAATGGTAAGGTCCGCAAGCCGCAGAACCAGAGCAGCGACTCTGAGGACGACAGCGACGAGGAAGCAGACCCGGGTGATAGTGAGTACGAGCGGTGCTTCCCTGTCCACGAGCGTGTTCGCGTCGAAGTGGTGCTGTCAAATCCGATTGGAGTCGAACTCGATGTACAGCAAGTCATCGTGTGGATCTCTATGGCACAAAACGGCAGTGACACGCTCACGACTGCAGCTACGGCGGCGATAGAGGCGTACCCGAGCTCTGTTGTGCTCAAGCCGTACGAGAGGCGCAAGCGAATTGTGTTGGCTATGCGATCGTTGCGACCGGGGTCATTTAAGATCGTGGGCTGCTACCTGAAAGTGCTCAACATCAAGACGTCGTTCACCTTGCCGAAACCGCAGCAACTCGTCATCGTCGAGGCACTCCCGCTACTGAGCGTTTCGCTGGCGGAGATCGGTAGTCTGTCCGAGGAAACTGCGACGGAAGACAATCTTCTGAAACCACCGAAAGAAGGAAGTGAGCTTGACGACGTGGCTGTCAGCAAGACCATCACCGATCCGATCTGTATGTATGCCAACGAGACCAAGCGCTGTGTGCTCCACGTCCGAAACACTGGGCAACGCGCTGTGCGGTCCTTCCACGTCATGCTCCGGGCAGGCAAAGCTGGCGCCTCTCTCGCTCGTGGGCACGCACGGACGGTGTTTAGCAGTCTTGGCGGCGACTGCGACCCGGCAAGTGGAGTACCTCTCCACTTTGAAACAGAAGGCGTGACGTTCAAGTGCCTCGTGGGCGTAGAGACACTCGCTTCACTGCTGCCGCTGCAGCATGGCGACCAGCTGGCGATTCCGTTTGAAGTGTCGTTGCGGACGCTAACAAAACCAATGCCGAGTAACAGCAGCGAGAGTCGACGAGACCAGCTCCAGTGGACGCTGCTCTACAGCGCGGATGCTGATCCAGTCTCGACACCGGCGACTGAGACAATCCGAGAGTATTTCCGCGAGTCTCAGAACGTTGTCACGCTCGTGTCGCTCGGATCGCTGCTGCTTCATAGTGTGCAGATCGTCTCCAAGTCGTCAACAGTGATTTCCCACACTGGAGGCTCACACTGCGATGACCACGACAACTGTCGGGTGCTGGTTGAGGTCGTGAATCCGACGGAGACTGTCTTCGTGCTTCGCTTCCGGAAGGCCCTCGCCGATCGTGATTCCGAAACCTCCACCGATTGGGACATCGAGATAGGTCGGCAAAGCTCACGGTGTTTGGTGATCGAGTTGCCTCGTGTGGAGACACCGACTGTCTCTTCATTAGCGGAGACCTTGAACGCCAGGCTCGAACTGCAATGGAAGACGTACTTCGGTACCACGGGACGTCTCTTCTTCCAAGACAGCTTGTGGAGCGAATCGGAGGTCGTGGAAAGCTGCAAGAGTCTGCGCCAACCGGAGCTTCACACTGTGATTGAAGCAGTGAGCGGACTTCAAGTGGCAGACTCAACAGACTCGAGCCGTCGAGACGAATGTTTGGCCACTCAGAAGCACTTCGAGCCTGGATTCCCGTTCCGTTTCTATCAGCCAGCAAACCCCATCGAGTCGGCTGTGACAGCATCAGAGTGGACCGCTCGTCTCTTTGAGGCGTGCGTGGTTGAGTTCACTGTGCGCCTCCGTCGTGGCTCGATCTTCAAAAGCGTCGACGCTCAGATCGTCGTGCGGCGAGGAAGCGAAGCAGACGAGCGAGAGGCTTCCGCTGTGGCAAACCGAGACGACAGGCACGAGTTGAGCGATGCCGTGCTGCTGTCCGGCCAAACGAGCCGACGACTAGAGGTCTCAGTCGCGGTGTCGGCTGCACAAGACGCGTACGTGGAGTGGCGGTGGCGTGTGGCGTGCGTGTTTCTGTCGGAAGGCTCGTTTGACGTTGCTGCTCGCTGTGCTGGCGTTTCAACGCCACGTGATGAGGAGGAAGCAGCTGATGTCGCTGATAGAGACGACGTGTGGTGCCATCGCCCGCTTCGGATCCGCTCCGTTCGATAATCAAACGTTTGAGCTCTCGCGAGTGGAAGTTTTTGAAGAGCCTCTTCTATTTAAAGGTGGGCCTGCGTGGCCTGCCAACGACCACGTCGAACCTCTTTGCAAGTAGGCGCCCGATCAGCAGCAGCGTCGGGTGGCGCGACGCTACAGATCAAAGCCGGAGGGGGTCCCAGTCATGGCGGGGGAGTATTTCCAAGTGCGGCGGCTGATCTGGGACGATATCTGTCCGCACATTCGGCCGTCGGAGGCGGAGGAGTTGCGTCGCGCCATCGGTAACCAGCTCATCGACGGCAATGGCGAGCTGAAGCAGGAGCTTGGCGTGCTCGTGGAGATCCTGTCCGAGTTTCAGCAGCAGAGCGACGGTATCCGCGTAAGTAGAGGCGCATTGGTTGAATGGAATGACCCACTTGGTCTCATCTCAACACAACTCACGATGTATTTTACACTATAGGAAGCACTCGTCCAGCGCCATCGTCAGCGGCTACCAGAGCCGCCCGGACGCGCACTGCTGCTCGATAAACTGAAGCTGTTGGCGTTAGATTTGCGGGCCAAGAACGCCGAGCACCGCGTGCTGCAGTCGGCGAAAGAGCGAGAGCTCCTCAAGTACGTGTTGTCGGCGGACGATTCCAATCCAGAAGAACGGAGCAGCCACTTGAGCATGTCACCGCCGTCCACGCCGCGAATGGTCGACCTGTCCGGCGACAGCAGCTACTTCACGACACCTCGTGACATTGTGATGTTGCGGCCTGGGACGAGCAGTGGCAACCGCCCTTCGACCGCCAGCTCTCGGCCCGTGTCCAGGGGATCCACACTGTCGGCGACATCGTCAACATCATCAATCGTCGAATCGCCAGAGGTGCGAGCGACTCTGTGTGTCGGTGCATGCCTCTGAATGATGTGGAGACTGATCAGTCAATGATACTCTAGCTACGGAAGCGACTGAATGTAGAAGAGATCGACTCCATCAAGGAAGACGTTCAAGAGGCGTTGTTAGAGGAGAAGCAGCAGTTGCTAGAAGACATCGACTTCATTCAGGGCTGTATCGAGATGGAGCAAGAGCTGCTGGACGACGACCGGCGTCGAGTCAACAATGCGAGGCCTCCGCCGTCGCTGCAAGACCTGCAGGATTTGAGGCGTGCGCTGGAGAAGACTCTGGAAGACCAAGAAGACCAGGAACGTGTGGAGGCGATCCTGGGCAAGACGGATGCTAGCAGTGCGTCCGTACCGGTAGAAAGCGGCGCTGTCCTGGGAAGAAGAGCTAGTACGGGCAGAGCGCTGCATCCGCTAGCTGCAAGCTCACAAGCAACGCTTCCGCGACCTCCGCCGCGTGATCAAGACCACTCAAGTCACCATCATCAGAGCTTCTCGAGTCGACACGCAGCAGACGAAGCTGAGGAGCTGTGCCTGAGACGCTCTAGCTCACGGGACAGCAGCACTGGTAGTAATAGTAGTACGTACAGCAGTAGCACGACCAAGGTGCTCAAGATCCGCCATGTTATTCAAGAAGCGCGCGACGAGCCGTTCCTAACGTAGCGTAAGGGACAATCCAGACCCGATAGGTAGACAGAGTTGATCCTTCTGAATACCTTTCGACTAGTCGTCGTCGACCGAGTGCAGTCCGATCTCTGTGAACTCGGCCGCCACGTGGGACGACGACGCTCGCCCAGCTCGGCCTGTCGTACTGGCTTTTCGAGGTGAAGGCTGCGCTGTCGAGTGGGACTCCTGCCGTGAAACTGCATGCTTGAAGGCGGATGCAGAGGATGCCGCGTGAAGCTCCAGTACCTTGTCCGGATGCAAACGACCGTGGTCTAGCACGCGCTTCATCACGATCGGGATCTCGTCTCCGCTCGTCTGGAGCTCCTTCATGAGCTGATGCGTCAGCGCCACGTGGAGCTGCGAACACACAAGCAACTGGTCAGATCCACGATCACAGATAGCACAACGTTATGGAACTTACTGCGTTGGCGGCCGCGAACACGCTAGTGCGCTTGTTGCATTCGCGATAGAGGGCGCCGCTGCGCAACGCCACGAGGCATTGCAGCGTGATGTTGATAGACGCGCAGGCCATGGGGAAGTGGCGCACAGCGTGCTGCGACAGCGAGTGGAAGCTGCGAGCCAACTCCGCGTGGGCCTCCACCAAATGCAGCAGCTGCAGCAGCGACAGCACGCCGCAGCCGCGAAGATCCGTGGTCGGGTCTGAGCCTTGGAAGCCGATGCTCTCCCAGTGGACACCCATGAGCGGCACGTCGCGCTTGGAGCCGCGTGCGTGCAGGATCTGGCGGTAAATGGTTTGCAGCATGCGCACATGGACGTTGTTGCGCGGATCGAAAGGCGTGGCCGCCACACAAAAGAAGCGGTCGCGTTGGTTGATGGAGTCGGGAAACGCGAGCCGCGGTCGGGTCAGACAGCCAAAGCAAGACGTCGACGGCGCTTTCTCTTCGGTAACGATGTGGTCGAGATGCTCAAGCACATCCTCGCTCTGTAGAAAGTAGTCGAGCGCCTCGGAGTATGAGATTTTGCTACAACTACTGGAGTCTGCAGAAGGAGCAGACTCGCTTTTCACCGGTGAGGACGGAGTCGACGCCTGCCGCAGTAGTTGAATCTCCCGCCACTCGTCCTCCGCCTTCTCAGCGGGTGCTCTCTGCGTGGTCTCGCTTGACTGACCGCCGAAATCACTTCCATCCATCAGGATCATGCGATCGCTGTCGACAGTGACGGCGTCGGCGTCTTCTTCGTCTAGTGAACTGCGCTCTGCCCTATTGGGGTCGGCTCCGTTGGATTTGCGATCGTCATCTTCCTCCTCTTCATCTTCCTCTGCCTCCTCCGTGATCACGTGCTTGCTCAGCAGACGGCCCATGACCGACAGCGCTGGCGACGGAACCTCCTCACTGACTGATGCGGAGACGTTTTTGCTGCCTTCGTCGTCGCCCATCATCAGCACCTCTTGGTCGCCGAGGCCGCGCTTGTAGATGCTGTGGAGCTCTTTCAGCGTCAGTGCGTTGTCGTCAACCTCCCTCTTGCTTGTTGAGTCTGAGAGCAGTTGGCTGTTGGTTTCTCCTTGATTCAGCCGCAGCTTCTCCTCGTGCGTCGCCTTCTTCAACTCGCTCAGCAGCCGCTGCTCATCGTCGTCGTGGCTTCTGCTTGCCATCGTCTTCTGGATAATAGCGTCGACTCGCGTGGGTGACACAGGACCGTCCACACTGCTCAAAATTTCTCCAAATTCATCGTCGTCTCCTGCCCGCTCTGCTCCGTTCTGCTGAGACTGAGCAAGTGACAGCGACACATCGCCCGTGAGCGTCACTTCACTCTCGAGCTCGTGGAACATCGGCCCCTTTGCCACCGTGTACGCGTCTCGCTCCGCCTCTCCATTGTGGGAATGGTCCCCTCGCTTCCGCATGCTTTGGTAGCCAATGCCAAACATCGTGGCGCTCGAATCAGGATGCGCCTGCGTCGCGACGACCTGGGCAGCACGCACTTCGACGGGCGGCTCAGCATCGAACGACAATGCGATCTCGTCCATCTTCGACGCGTGGGCCTGCATCACATCGGCTGTGAGCTGCTTCGCAACTCCATCGGCCTGCGTGAGCGCGTCCAGCAATGCGCTGGTGCTGTGGGTCGGTGGGGTCGCAGTCTTCGTTGCTCGAATCTCTTCGGCCACCACTGGGTCGACTTCCAACTCTTCATCGTCGTCCTCACCTGCAGAACTCAACTGCAAAGGTGGTGGCGGTAGTGTTGCTTCTCCTTCCCCGTCTCCACTGTCTTCCTCGCCTGAATCGTCCGAGTCGGACTCATTCCCGTCCCCCTCTGCGGACATCAGCCAGTCGGTTGGATTGAGACTTCCACTGTAGAGCGGTTGCGGCGCTGGTGGAGGCTGTATGGCAGTGAGGCCCTCGTGGTCGGCGACTGGGGGCGACGGAGGTGGTGGTGGAGTGGCCACCGCTTCCCATGAACCATCGCTGGATGACGAATCGTGTCTCGACTGCGGTGACACCAGCTCCTCGTGAGAAGGTGAGAGATCGGGCTCTTCCTTCGTGATGACTTGCTCCTCGCTGCCCATATCGTCTGCTACGCCTTCAAATGGCGCAGACGCCGTCACATTTGCTTCTGAGGATGGAAAGAAAACGCTGTCGGCGGTCGACCTGGCTTCCTCTACGCTTGTTTCGAGAGGCGGGCTGTCAAGTGGCTCACTTTGTAGCAACTCAGCTGGCTCAGTGGGGACACCGGACGCGACTTCGACGTCACCGTGTTCTTCGCCATGCTGAGTTGCCGTTTCCTCCAGAGTCGATTTCGTCGCCGTTGTTTCCACTATGGCCACTGCTTCAGTCAACTCATTCGCCGCATCCTCATGCACCATGCCATGCTCTGCGGATGCGTCGGCCGATTCACCTGCGAACGTCTCCGCCTCGTGGAACGTGTCTTCGTCTGTGTCGAGTGCAACTGGCGGCTCGTCTTCTGCCGCATTTGATTGGAGTTGTTCAACCTCCACGGCCACGTCGTCGGCGCTGGTCTCGAGAGACGGCGTCTCTGCCGACTGACTCTCTGTGGCGTTCCCCGTCGACTGGGCTTGTTCAGTTGATGCCTCAGTCTTCCACTCTTCCTCCGCTTCTAGCTGTGTGACGCTGTCGAGCTGCTGCAGAATTTCATCCGCTGACATCACCAGTGGACCTACAGAGCCAATCAGCCGGTGAGGCCCCTCTCGTCGCGTGCAGGGGCATAGGCACAAAGCTCACCATCTTCAGCCGGTGGAGCGTCGACCGTTAAGACTTCTGTCACCGTTGCGTGCTGGAGGAGCTCTGCCAAGTCAACACACAGCCATCGTCAGGAGAGTTCCCTGGTCAGTAGCCTCCGCCACCCACGCACCGTCCAGCACGCCCAGGTCATTGTCCTCGTCCTCGCTTGCCATGCTTGTCTGCTTGCTTGGCTATCAACCTCGCGCGTCTGTTCCCAGTGACTCACTCGCCTGTGATCTCGGTCTGTCGTCGCCGTTTCATCAGCTTCTCGTCCTGCGTAGCTCCCCAATTTAGAGGCAGCTTCAACGTCAATTCTGGTATTTCATTGGTTGAATATGTGACTTAATTCAGCAAATCAAACGTCGTGATCTCTCCATCACCCAGCCTGTCGCCCAGCAGCGCAACCCACCATCACTGCAATGAGCGCGCGCGTGAAGGAGGTGGCGCTCGTGGCGTCCTACTTCGTGCGCTTCGCCGGCACGGCCTTCTGCCTGCTACAGGTCGTGGACACCATCAAGTGTGTGGGCCCGTCCATGCTGCCGACGCTCAACCGTGACGGCGACATCGTGCTGGTGGACAAGATCACGCCGCGCTTCCGCGAGTTCGAGCGTGGCGAAGTGGTCATCGCAAAGTCGGTATCCAACCCCAAGCACACGGTCTGCAAGCGCATCATTGCAAAGGTGCGTCTACTAGTGGGTAGCGTGTTTGCAATAGATGCGTGTTAAACGGAGTGTTCATCTGATGCAACAGGAGGGCGACACGGTGTGCGTGCGGCCGCGCTACTCGTCGTCGGAGGTCGAGTTCCACAAGGTGCGATCCAGACAGCTCCGGTAAGCTGTAGAGCTGGTGGAGTATCCTGACCTTATATCGTCGCCTTGCATCCTAGATCCCGCGCGGCCACGTGTGGCTGGAGGGCGACAACAAGCACGACTCGCACGACTCGCGCTACTATGGGCCGGTACCATCCGCGCTGCTGCAAGGCCGCGTCGTCATGCGGGTATTTTGTCCACTTTGTCAACTTGTTGAAGACCCGCACTGGGCTCACTGGGCGCCATTCTGTTGTTGCTGTCGCTAGATATGGCCGCTGAACAAACTCAAGTTCGTGGAGAAGCAGTTCCAGACGAAGGCCTTCCGAGAGCGATCGGCATCTGCTCTGGACGAGTAAAGCAACCTAGTGCGATGTAATAAACGGGATTTGTCCGCTCTTTTCAGTGGCATGGGCTCACGGCGTGGCTCCTGCTTTTCACGTGTGTCGTTTGATCCCCCCATCCAATTCGCGTGGTGAGTCCAGCGACGAGTGTGATTTCATTGGATGAAAATGTTGCCTTGTCTTCATGTTGGATGTTCATTGGTCCGTATTTATCGAGCTTCAAAGCAAAAGGCCTACGCGACACATCGAGGAGCAACAATGGCGTCCGCGGCTCGTGGCGCGATCTCCTCTGGGACTCTGCTGCGCAACGGCGCGCTGCTTCTAGGCTGGACATGCACGCTTAAGATCATGGCGTGTGACATGATCTACGGCGTCGGACGCTCAATGGAGCCTACGGTTCCCGACGGATCCGTTGCTTTCATCGACCGCCTCTCCGCGCGCTGGCGACGGTACGAGCGCGGCGACGTCGTGCTGCTGCGCTCGCCCACGCGGAGCGACGGCACCTTCGTAATCAAGCGCATCCTTGCGCTGGTAAGTGACTGTGTTGGGTAAGTGGTGAGATACAAACTGACACTTCACGTGGATACAGGAGGGCGACACCGTCGAGCTCCAGCCGCGATTCGATGAGACCCGTGCGGGCCGCGTGGTGGTCCCCAAGGGCCACGTGTGGGTCGAAGGCGACAACGCAACCATGTCGGTGGACTCCCGACACATCGGCGCTGTCCCTGCGGCACTCATTGATGGTCGTGTGCATGCAGTGGTGAGGAACCGCGGGTGATCTGTTGTACAGGGGTGTGAGTACGCTAAAAATCATGCGTGTTGCGTTCGGTGTCTAGGCATGGCCTCCAAGACACATGTCGTTGGTTCGATGAATGCAATCATAGAGCGATAGAGGTGGAGGCGCTGTTAAACTGTGTATACACGGCGGCTTTTGTCGGTGGCGCTCGTGTTCGCGAAAATAGGTGATAGTCAGCGACTTGGTGCTCACTCGTGGTTTCAAATCTTCTTGGCTTGAAATTGAAATTGAAGTCTATTGAGTTACAACAAGTGAACGTCTTATAGCTGCCGGGGGGAACTAACTCTCGCTAGTCGGGCCTGTTGAAGTGGAGGCCTGCCACTGCGCAACATCGTCCCGTAGGTGCGCCCGGAGCTCGGCCCAGAGCGGGCGAGCGGCCGAGTACAGCGTCTGGACGCTGCGTCTGGAGTCCATGGCGAGATTGGCGGCGCAATCTGCCATTTTGTT
>JAADXN010000822.1:0-15101 GCA_023337875.1 Pythium apleroticum | reverse complement strand
ATCGCTCTCTATCTCGAGATAAGTCGAAATTAGCATCCGACTAGTCCACCCCTTGAAAAATGATATGAACTGTATGTGATACCCATCGATTCATCAAATTATGGTGATTGTAGCTGTTGCGTTTGATTCGTCTGAAAAAGCGTCCTTTGGCATGATTTCATCCAATTAGTTTCTCATTTTTGATACATTTTCCTTTTTCGTCGAATCATTGCTCCGCAAATTCGATTAGGTACGATAAATTACATCCGGGTTTCTAAACCGTCTGGTGCAAACCTGTCAAAGTCGATCATGTCGGAATTTCCGACATTGGGAACCGGGGGGTTAAGCCATAAGCGCTCGGGGCGAGCAATGCATCAGCCCCGCAAACCGGACAGTGCCCGGCGGCCACGGCCGCGAAAAGAAGACGAGAGGAGCAGCGTCATGCAAAATGCTTCTCCCTTCTCCTCATTTATTTTTTTACTCCTCCCGTTGGCTACTCTGCCGCTGTTGGCGACAAACTGTTGCCAATAATGCCAGGGGTGGACAGTCACCACGTTTTTTGTACATCACGACAGTATCGTAAACTTTAACTTTCAAGTAATTCACAAATTACCATGAAAACGTTCTATATTTTTGTTCGTATTTTATGTTGTTTTCTTCTAGGACCTCACAGACTCAGTCGCATGGTCTTCTGGACAAAGTTTCGGCGCGGCTTCTTCGTCACGGCGACCTGGATCGCATGGAACGCGCCTCCACTGCCAGTCGCGTCAGCCGGTGCTGCCATGGCCGCCTTGTTCTTGGCACGCAGTTCGCGGGCTCCTGCACTCGTGTCGTTGGAGCAGTCGACGCAGCGGCAGTGCGCGCTGCAGCCCAGACCGTTCTGAAAGCACTCGCAATACTTCTTGAGGCACTTGGACTTCTTGCAGCGGCAGCCGCGCAACACGACCGTGCTGGACTTCTCAGGCAGCAACTGGAAGAAGCCGGAGCTCTTGTCGCTGGCGGACGCCGCGTACGAAAAGGCACGCGGGTCATTTGCCAAGTACGTGGTGATGGCTTCCAACCGTTGCTCTGCATGGCCACGCGCGTTCTTGCAGTTATCGCAGTTACAGCCTTCGTTGCAGTACCCGCGCGTGCTGAAACACACACAGTACCTACAGAACACACAACACCACCAAAACCATCGTCAGCATTCAGCAACCACGTGCGTGTTCGGCAGAAAAGCGAAACATCCACCCACATTTTCAGGCACCCTGTCTTGCAGCCACAGCACGCCGTCGAGGCGACGCTCGTGTCCTGGATCTGCTGTGCATGGCGACGCAGCGCCTGCTGCCGTCTTTCCTCCTTCTCGATCTCGGTGTTCACAGCAGGAACCACTCCTTGATCGCCATTCAAAGACAGACGAACCCGCTTCGCTGTCGACGGCGGCTCCGATTTCACCAACAGCTCGCTCTTGCTCGGCGTCTTTGCTGGAGTTGATTTCTTCCAGTAGGCGTCCACCATCTTGGCGTCTTCCAGGTCGTCCACGCACACAGGCAGTTGATACGCTTGGTACTTTCGCTCGAGCAGCGCCACGAGCATGTCCAGCCACGCAACGTTCTCACGCTGCGGTGCATCGGGTTGGTCTTCAGTGTCTTCCTCCGCCTTCTGGTTGGTAGATTTCTCAGTGGCTACTGGAGGGGCAGTCGCTGGCACCGACGTGGCTTGCTGCTGGACCACGAGCTCCTCGAGATGGCGCTGCTTGCGCTTGAGACCCGTGAGCGACGTCACGGACGTCGCCTGCACAGCGGAGCTGGTGAGCGTGCGGCTCACTGTAGACGCAACGGCCACGGCGCCGTGTGGGCGACTGAACCGGCTCACATACGCGAACGGCGTGGGCTTGATAATGCCAGCCTTGATGGTCGCAGACGCAGTGGGTTTGGCTAGCGCGCTTATACGGTTGCCGTCCAGCGGCTGCAGCGCTCTCCGCTGCTGGGGTGCTGGCAGATGGGCAGGCGCGCTCTTCATACCAGTCGCATTGAGTGGCTTCTTGGCTGGCGAGGAATGCGCGGATGTGGCACCGCTAGCGGCAGTGGCCATGGACTTGCCGAGGGCTTTCGTCGGCTGTACGGTGCCTCCGGAGGCCGTTCTTGCGAGGATGCCTAGGTTAGCACCGTGGCTATTGGTGGTAGAAGTCGGAGCGGCTCGCGATGGCTGGGTCGTGCGCTGCATGCTGCGGAGTGCTGCGGATCTCGTCGGAGATGGGGATGCGGGTCAAATGTGCGCGCCCAATGCGTCAATTTCAAACTTCCACTTACCGCCCAACGGCCGAAAATGTCTACAAATGGCAATTTCTGATATTTGGCAAATTTGGTTTGAACACTCGGCAACAAGAGGCGCCAATTTCAGAAATCGGACAGACGTACTGTTATACTCACCCAAAATACGATTTCGGTTAAGTTCGAAAACGCAAGATGGCTTCAACATGGTCAAGCACGACAGCGAAGCGACACAAGAACGGGAGAGATCCAAGGGAGCTCCTGTAGCTCAGAGGTATATATGTAGAGATTAGGATCACGCTTCGCTTGTCTATCTATGCGATGGCGGAGCCGCGTGCGCGTAACCGCTTCCAGGCGTTTTCACGCACGGCGTTCTGCAGCAAGTCGTAGACCTGGGCGCAGCCGTCCATCGCCACGCCCATGAGGCTCTCGAACATCTCCAGCGGCAGTTTGCACTCCATCTGCAGGAGATTCAGCTTCTGCGTGCGCGGGTTCAGCGCGACGATCATCTGGGGCCCACGAGCCGTCTCCTCTGTGTAGTTCAGGTCTGTTCGTGGGATAAATAGGTTAGTTCCAGTATGGAAAATTAAGCAACACACACAAACGAGAGACACACCACAGAGCAGCGACTGCTGAAGGTAGCCAGCCGAGCACGCGACCACGAAGTCGTTGAGCGCGATACCCGCGTCGATCAGCGCGAGCGTGATGGCGTTGATACTCGCCGGCACCTCACCACCATCGGCGTGCAGCACTTGCACAAAGATATCGATCTGCGAGCGCGGGTACAAGTGCGTCTGGATGCAGGCCTCGAAGATCTGCTTAATGGCGAGCGCGTGCTCCATCTTCTTGCGGTCCCCGCTCCGCTGGGCCTTGCGCTCCGAGGTCGCGAACGGCGCCTGCGTGAACTCACAGCTCACAACGGCACGCGGTTGCGTGTTGCTCGCAGCGTTTCCTGAGCCCGTTCCAACCGACGCGACGCTCGCGCCCGCGGCAGTCGTGCTCATGCTCTTGAGCTCGCGCGGGCCGTAGACCACGGCCACGACCTTGGTGTTGCCCTGCTCGAAGTACGCCGAGCCGTCCACGCGCTGGAAAAGACCGAAGCGCGTGCGCACGCGGCGTACCTCCTCGCTGCGACGTCCATCCACACGCAGACCCGCCACAGAGATGAACTCTCCACCGGACACGCCGCCCGTGAGCACACTCGGAGCCGCCGCCTTGCTCGCCATTTTCGTTATCTTCTCTTGGGCACTCCGTTGGTTGGTGGGAGCATGCAGCAACACCTTCCATATCAGATATCACACAACAAAGGTTTCTTCTCCTCTACTATACGATACGTCGGTACCACATAACAAAGGATCATAATCAGGAGTGCTGGTCTCACCAGCAGAGTGGATGTCTCTAGTCTGATGGTCTGGCGCCTCACGCCGTTCCAGAACGACAACGTCAGGAGCTCTTCGGAATCCCAACACAAGAAAGCTCACGGAAACATGGCTCTGCTCGCTCACGCACGCCGCGCTGTGCGCGTCCCCCGCGCGCCACGCGCCCTCTCCTCCATCTACGTGCCTGAAGACCGTCGCGAGGCGTCGACCGCGGCGTCTCCGGCCGCGCGCTTCCACGCGCTCATGCCGCAGTCGTCGTCGGCGCTGCGCCAGTTCCACAGCACGCCGCAGCGCGAGTCGGCGTTCGTGGCCGTGGGCCTGGGCATCGCGGGTGCCTCGCTGGGCGCCAAGTACCTGCTGGAGGCGTGGGAGGCGTACCAGGCGCGCCCCAAGAGCGAGAAGGTGGCCAGCAAGTGGACGTACCGCAACTTCTACGACGGCCCGTTCGAGGACAAGATGACGCGGCGCGAGGCGGCGCTGATCCTGGGCGTGCGCGAGAGCGCGTCGGAGGAGCGCATCCGCAACGCGCACCGCAAGCTGCTGATCCTGAACCACCCAGACACGGGTGGCTCCACGTTCATCGCCACCAAGATCAATCAAGCCAAGGAGCTGCTGCTGTCGGGCAACAAGTAAACCGCGCAAATACAGACGAGTGATTGATTGAACTATCGGTTGATTGATGGTGTTGCGGTGGCATTTGATTGATTAACCTAGTTGATTGATGTAGAAGGTGCCACAGGCGGTGGTGGCGGGGGCATTACGACACTAGTGCTGACACTAGGAGGTGGCGGTGGCAGCACTGGTACTGACGGTGATGTTGTAGGCCGACGACTGGCCTGCTTGGTGTTCAGGTACTCGTGCAATGCCCGCAGGTCGCCGTCGCGAGGGTATGCGAAGTTCGTCCCTCGGTCGTGCATCTGAGCCACAAGCAGCGAAAAGCTCTTCTCAAACTCGACCTGCAGCGGCGAGAAGCACTCCTCATCCTCGCTCAGCAGCCGCAGCGGCAGCCCCAGCGACAGCACCACGCGTGACGCGTAGCTGGCACTGGCACTACTGCCACTGACACCTCCAGTGCTACCAGTAGTCGGCCCTGAGCCATTGAAGAGCTGTCTGGTGACCGAGCCTCCACCTGAGCCCACGGTCTCCGATACGTGGCTCTGGTTGCCACTCGACCGACGGAACGCCCGCCTGCTGATCAGCAGACAGACCCAGCACAGCTCCAGGAACTCGACCAGCACGTCGGCCAGCTCCTCGCGCTTGTCCAGACTCTTGTCGTCGTCCATGGCCGTGCCATCGCAGTCCAGCAGCGCCGGAGTCTCTGCGTTTTGTGGTGCCACAAGAAAGGCATCGATCACTTCGGGGATGCCGCCATGGACGTGGGTGTCCACGCTGCCCTTAAGCACGAGCGTGAGCGTCTTGAGGTCAGTTTGGCCGCGGCGTTCGTTCGCGATCTCGTGCTGCAGCAGCCCGCAGCGCTTGCGGATGTCGTCCATGGCATTGTCGATCGGGCAGCGCACCAGTTCACGGCGTCTCACCACGACCTGGCGGCTTGTGGCACACGGAAACGGCTTGGCCGTCGTCAAGAGCGTCACGCGCCTCATCTGCTCCGACGTTTTGCCGTACGACGAGCTGCTGCCAGCGACAAACGGCGTCGAAAACGAAAACGTCGCGCCTTCTTCACCTGACTCGACATCCTGGTTGTTGGCGCCACTATCCGAGCGGCACTCGACGTTGGTGACACGGAGGAAGACGACGTTTGGATGCCGTTCGAGTGCTGGCAGCGGCTTGGATTCCGCCAGGATGTCGACGCGCTCGCACATGGGGAACCTCGCTCGCAGTACGGCCTTGATGTCGCCTACGAACTCGCCCAGCGACACGAACTTGCTGCGTTTGTATACGAACTCGTGTCGCGAGACGCTCATGGGAACGCAGTCACCAGCGAAAACGACGCGGTAAAAGGCGAAGGCGTTGCCCGGCGTCAACGCACTCGCGGTTTGGCTTTCGGCGAGCTGCTGGATCGATGCGTCGAGGCCGCGCAGCGTTTCGCGGTACTCGATGTGGCGTCCCTGTCGTCGCAGTGTCGCCAGCAGACGCTCTTGAGTCTCTACGACTTGGTCGGTCCACAGCGCCTGCTGCGCAAACTCGATCGCGTTACGGAGCTCCACTACAAGCCACGGCTGTAAAACCGACGTGGCGTTGGGATCTTCTTGGTGGAACGTGATCTTCTCCAAGGTACAGAACGTCGCCTCTGCGTATTGCTTACGCGCGACGTGTAGCTCGATCAGTGCGTCCATCCACTGGGTCTTCACGTCCAGAAGCCACATCGGTGAGACCGAGTGGACGACGCGATACAAGCCTTCCTCCAGCTCCTCCCAGTCCAGACCCGCGGGCTGGTCCGACGCTACCTCGGAGACCCGCGTGGCAGCGTGCCACGTCTCGAAGACCTTGATTTGGCTCGCGAGGCTGTTGAGAAGCTCTTCAAACTGCAGCTCAAAGGCGTGGTCGTCGGCGTCTTGCTGATCGTGGTCATCTTGGTCACTACTGATTGAGCCCTGCAGCCGCCAGGCATCAATCGCCTCGCGAAGCGACTCCAACGGGATCTGCAGCGCTGACGACGAAAAGAAGTTCGCGCAAAACGCCTTGAGAATCGGCCGCTTGATCAATAGGAAGCTGCCAGTTTGCTCATAGCACACGCGCACGAGCCGATAGAGAAATGCCGAGGCGAGTTGCCGAACGCTCGCGAGTTTCGCCGTCGCAGACAGAGACACGAGCAGAAACACGCGGCTCTGGTCGTGGATCAGCGGCAGTCCGGCGATGCGCGTGGCGAAAAGCGCCTTTTGGAACCGCAGCAGAAACGCCTGCAAGTGGTGGAAGAGGTCTGCGAGGAAGCAGTCGTCGTCGTCGTCTTTAGCGTCGTCGTTCTCGTCACCGAGTTCGTTTTCCATCACGGAACACAGACACTCGATGCCACTGGCGCGCTTGAGCAGCAGGAAGAACACGTCAACCAGCGAGCCCAGCAGCGAGAACGCCTGGTCCATGGAGATCTGCTCCCGCACTTTGTTGCGGCGCGTGTTGGTGCGGTAGTCGAGCGGCGCCTCGATGGTCCGCAGCACCCACTCGAACTGGTCGACGGCGGTGCGCAGCGCCTTGAGCACCGTGTCGGCGACGATGCGGTGCAAGTTGCGCGTGTGGGTCTCGAATTCGTCGCCCGGGTCCGCCACGTCCGCGTCGTCACACGCTCGGCGACTGCTGTTGCTCGTGCTCGCGCCACCGCTGCCACTGAATGACTTGGTCGTGTCCTCACTGCCACTCAGTGACACCCTCTGCTGCTGCTGCTGAGCATTCACGTAGTTCTTCCCCCAGTTCCGCGGAAGTGACTTTTGGTTCGTGAGCCGTGGCGTTCCAACCGGAGAGGCTGAGGCGGTGGCTGCTGCTGTGAACGAGCGTCCGCTGGCACCCAGTTTGGTGTGAGGGCTCTTGCTGCCAGCAGCCGCGGAAGCCCGATGGGAGATGGCGAGGACGGCGTCCTGGCCAACGCTGCCAGCTCGGTGGCGACTGAGACGATTGCGCATGTGCACTTCCAGCTCCGAGAGCGGGTTTCGGGAATCACGAACTGCGATGTCGGGCGACAGGACCTGGAGCGAGACCGACGTGGCAGTCGACGATGGCATCGACGCGTCGTCGACCAGGAACACCTCGATGACCTGCCGCACGAGCGACAGACACGCGTGGACGCGGACTTCGTCGTACGCAGACACGCGGTTGGCGGTCGCGGCGCTGGCGAACGCCTTGTCGAGCGTTCGCTGGATCACACTCTGCCTGCGGCTATCGGCGGCTCGCTGCTTCGTCTACAAAGAGAGACATCATGGCAACAGTGAGCTACAGCAGATACCAACAAGACCAGCGTGTGCCTCATTGGTGCGACGTACCTCTTCGACAAGCTTGCGGTAGTGCAGCAGGGACGCCGTGGGACTGAGTGATGTGTTCGCATCGCTGGTGCCTCTCGCGACCGTGTTCTCCCCCACGACAAAGGCGCTCTGTCGGAAGTACCACGAGACGTATGGCAGTGTGACACTGCTCAGCAAGTGTGCCACGCACACGAGCAGCTCCTTCCGGAACACAGCTGGCGAAGCGCGTTCAGCATCCGCCGCAGAGTCGATTGCGTTCGCGTGGGCGGCACTGGCCGCCAACAGTTTGCCGTCCGCTGTGAGGCGTGCGACGCTCGGAATCATCGGGAAAAACATGAGCGCGATGAGCTCTTGGTGCTCGTGCGTCTGGTGGCGAGGGTTGTAAACCTGTGCGACGAACATGCGTCTCAGTAGCCGCAGTGCTTCCGACCGGATCCGGTCTTCGACCTGTTCGTCTACGACTCTGAGCAGCCGCTCAAACAGCAATCGCGCTAGCCACGCGCCACGGCGGCCGCCTGCTTGGTCCGGCGACTGGAAGCCGTTGACGATCGCAAAGAACTCGAACTCGATCAGCGCGTTGAGAAACGGGAACAGGATGTGGACGGTCACGTTCCCGTCGTCCTGGAGCCGCTGCGTCCAGTCGAGGAAGTAGCTGATGATGCGGATGGGTAGCGCGCTCTTGGTCACGAGAAACAGCCCGCGACAGAACCGCACGATACTCATGTTCACTGCTTTCTGGAAGAGCAGCCCCCCGGCGACGCCGTTGGACGTCGTGTGTTCGATCAGCAGCAGCAAGAGCTCTTCAAGCAGCAGGTCGTCGTCGCGGTTGGCACGCACGGGGAGCAGTCGCTTGGACGTGGCGCTCTTGTCAGTTGCACGTGGGTTTGCCATGGCCTTGAGGATCAGCTGCAAGAGGCTGTTGGAGAACATGAGCGACGCACGCTTGGTGGAGACCACGTCTTCGGTCTGCGTCTTGTCGTTCAGCACGCGGATCCACTCCATGGCTACGGCCTGAAGCACTGACTGCGGCTTTCGCTGGTCGGGAGACGCTGCAGGCGAGCCACGAAGCACACGCGACGCACAGCTCTCCACGACGCGGTCGTCAAACGTGATCGCAACGAAATTATGCAAGATCTGGAAGAAGGAGTCGGGCGGTTTCTGCGAACGAGACGACGTGGTCGAGGTCACCTTTTCAAACACGCTCAAGAGTGTTTGGAAGGCGGCCTGGCGCACCTCAGACGTCGCACCGAAGCGCATGTAGGCAAGCACGAAGCTCGTGAGCGGCAGGAAGAAGTGCCGCACCATATCGTGAGACGCACGACACAGCTCGCGCAGGCGCGTGACGATCTGGCCATCCGTAGGCGCGTCGAGGTGCTTGAGAGGCTTGGACTGGAACGGCTCCATGACCGCCGCGATGCTCGCGTCCTGGCTTCGGATCGACGAAAGCGACCGCGTTCGACATGCAAACGAGATCCTAGAGGTCTCAGTTGATAGTGTCGCTGTGCTGCTGGAGCTGACGCTGCCGATGACGTTGTTTCGCGTCGCTTCGACGTAGCCCGCGGGCATGGAGATGATCCCACCGGACGTAGAGTTCTTGGACGCGTTGGATGGCGGGATCACGTTCAGAACAAACTCAGCATCTTCCAGCAACGCGCCCTGGCGACTGAGAAGCGGCAGCGCGGCGCAGCCGACGAGCTCTTGTTGCTGCTGGTTGGGCTGCAGCTTCTTGCAGTGCACGTGGAAGAACGTGAACAGCAAGTGGTGCGATAGCGTGAGCTGTTCGGGCAGACACAGTTTGATCTCGCGCTCGAACTGCGGGTTCTTCTGGTGGTAGGTGACTTGCGAGAATGCCGCCGTGGCCGTCGAGGCGTCGTCGGGGCTCTCAAACGCCTTCACCAGCGCGTTTTGGTTCTCGAATTCGTCCATTCCGCACACAAACTCGACTTCTTTCTGCAGCAATTGCACGCGCACCGCGACATTTCGGAACGGAAGACGATCGAGTCGCAGCGGATACACGAACATGGCGCTGGTGTACGCCACAGCAAGTGGGCCACTGCCAAACAACCCGAAAGAAGGCACAGCAGAGGGAGGACACAGCGGCTGCACTTCACGGCACGTCCAGAACAGCGCCGCCGAGTCGGCCGGCTCACTCGTGTCGTCTCCGTCTTGCTGCTGCTGTTGATCTGGCGAGTCGACGGCTTTCCTGATAGTGAACGGGTCGTATATCTCCAGCATCGGCGTGGTCGGCATTTTCAGTGTGGCGTCTTTGCTGAGCGTCTTGAGCGACGACTTGAGCTGGAACTTGGCTTCTTCTAGGCGGTGTTCGTCCACGCGTTCGACCTCCAGCTCACACACCGACGGCGTGGTCTTCTCTTTCAGTAGGCCACGAGCTGCCTCCGTGATCTGCTGCAACCGCGTCTCGTCACTCATCGTGCCACGCTGCCTGTACAGCGTCATCCCCACTCGACCACCTGAGCTGCCACAGTCGGCCAGTGCCACGGCGCCCCACGCAATAGGCTGCTGGTACTTCCCCAGTCGTCGTGTGCAGTCTGCTGTGCGCTCTGTGAGTCTCTGCAGCTCCGCATCGGAGGCGTACTTCTCCGGATTGCAGTACGGCGCTGTGGCCATGTCGGCGTCGCCCAGCAGCACCTTAGAGACCTTGAGGACGACGTATAAAGTCGACTGAGAGTGGTTGGGCAACACGTAGAACAGCGCACGTGGCAGTTGTCTTCGCTGCGACGAAGAAGCCGTCGACGTGGGCAGCGTGAACGCAAACTCTTCCGAGATGCGGCAGTTGAGAGACACGTCGTAGATGACAAGCCGACAGAACAGTGGCTCGATCTACATGGGTTCATCAATTTGGCGGTGTTAGCAACCACAGCAACGCGGAATTACCACGGAAACAACAGTCGTACCGAGCCCAAGGCGAAGCGAACGCGTGGCGTGACCAGCCAGGCCGTGGCGTCCTCGACAGCAACACGCGGCTGCAGATAACTGGGGATCGGCGTCTCACTGGGGAACGTCGCCTCCTCAGGGGCGAATCGAGGCTCGTAGTTCTTGAGCAGCGTGTGCTCGGCGCTCAGCTCCTTCTTCTTGCCAGGACCTTCAGCCGGCGGTTGCAGGCGAAGCACTCGCCAACTCCTTGTGAACTCTGCGATCAGAGGACTCGCCTCCGGTGAAGAGATAGGAAGCGGCGGCTCGTGGGGATGATTCCACTGACTGCGCTGCACCTGGACGGCTTGCAGCGTGCCCGGCGTGATCCCAAAATCCTCTTCATCGGCCTGGTCGTCACAGGTCGCCACACGCACAGAGGGTGCTGCCTCGGCGGCCTTCGACGCCTTCGCATCGCCCGGTCGGTCGCCGAGCAGCGTGGCCCGACGCACAGCGTCGAGGGCTTTGAGCATGGCGCCTTGGCTGTTTGTCTGATGAGCGTAAGCGGATACTTGAGGTGTCTCGTGGTTGAAATGGCCCCAGGGGTCACGACTTCACGCGACGCTTCAGCCACCGCAACACTATGACACAGGCTCAGAATGCCCTCGCTTAGCCCTGTTGCTTGAGGGAAAGCCGCGTGCACGCTCACTCACACACACGCACTGCGCAGCACCATTAGAGCCTGTCCTTCCGACAGTTCGGTGGCGACAGGGCTTGGGACGAGATGGGCATTTCATCCAGGATATCGGAGACCGCGGTGTAGTGACCGTAGCCATGTCACTCTCGTGGCCTTTTTCAAAAGCGCTTTTTGGTGGTCACCTATCTGCAAACTATCTATCACGGTATTTCTCAAGCTTTCGTGGTGCCTGTGCTGACCATCGCGGCGCGTAGTATCAGCAGACACGGCTGGAACTGCAAACATCAATCAATCCGTCGTCAGTCTCCCAGTACATGCCTCGATCAACCACCACAGCCACACCACGAGGCGTTCTCGGAACCAATCCACGTACGTGTTTAGACTTGCGGAACTTGGGCAGCGTGTCTCGCTCCAGCATCTTCGTGATGGATTTCTGGGCTGCAATGAACAGTGTGCGGGATGGGTCGTCGAGGCCCTTGACGATTTCCTTGATGATCGTGCTCTCGAGGTTCACTTGCAGCTTGGCGCGGCCCGAAATGTACTTCCTATAAATCTTCTGTGCTCGGAGCTTGAGGTAATTGCGGTGCGGGATGTCCTTGTACTCGTTGCAGTCGAGCCAGAAGTAAATGCTCTCCGTGCAAAAGCTACAGCAACTCAGTCAGAAAGTAGCCACTTAGAAACGATAGAAATGGGTACACCACGTACATTTCCTCGGCGAAGAACAGGAACAGCGCCCGGGTCTCCTGGTTCTCGAGGATCATCGTCACGCTGACAGACTCTTCTGGTATCTCTGGTAGTGCTGTCATCGCAGTGACAGACCGCCGGTTGCTTCGTCCCGGTCCAGAGGCTGCTGTGTCACTCGTGCCTCGGCTGCCACCGCCTCCGCCACGCGACTCGCCCTTCGTGTTGCCACGCCTGCCACTGTCTGCCGTGTCATCGTCCGGAGTCCCCATAGCCGCCTCCCTCGCCAGCCGAAGCTGCTGATTGGTGAGCTGAATACCGCGGTAGATCTCGCTCTGCTGGAATTTCGGGAACAGCGTCGAGTGGAAGAAGCCGAAGATCTCGTCCTGGGTCTTGTTAAACATCGCGGGACTTGGATGCGGCAGACTCTGCTCGAGTTCGCTTTTCAGATCCTCACGCAGCGCAACATATTCCCGAGACTGCGGGTCGCAGAACCGACTGTAGAGTTTCTTGGCCTGGCGCGTGAGGTAGTCCGAGGTCGGGAACTGCTGGAACGTGGCGATCTCAAAGTAAAAGTGCAGCTCGTTCACACACTGCTCCTTCTCCAAAAAGTGGCGGAAGTACTTGCGTAGAAACTCCAGCTCCAGGAACTCTCGCAGTGTGATCTTGGTGATGTCGACCCAGTCCGCAGACGTGGACGCGGGCGCGCTGTTGGTCACAGCGGACGGACTCAAGCTGCTCTCGCGGCGCGTCGCGATCGTCACGGCCGACGCCATCATGGCGGACGGTGGCGGCGCCGCCTCCAGCGCCGTCAACATCTCCTTATACAGCTTGTGCTCTTTAAACTTCTCCATGTGCCGTGCCTCCCACACATTCACGACGTACTTGAGCGCGTCCACAAACGTGAACTCGGACGGCGACGACAGCTTGAAGAGAATGTCGCGGCGCACGTCCATGGGCAGTTCGATCTCGAGTTTGCCGCCGCGCCGCACGAACCGGTCAAAGATCTTGCGCGCTTTGATTTGGATGTAGTGCTTCTGGCCGTGCGGCAGTAGCTGGAACTGCTCGACTTCCTTGTAGAACAGCAGCGTGTTTTCCGCGCCTTCTTCTTTCAAGTAGTCGCGGAAGTAGTTGACGCCGATCGAGTTGAGGATCTCGCTGAGCGTCGGCACTTTCACCTCTTCGGCTTCTGGCTGCTGCAGCGAATGGCGCCGCGTGAACGAGTGCAGACTCACGGAGCGACGTCGCTGCACGGCCTTGCTTTTCAGTTGTTTGCAGGTGAGTTGGTACTGAAAGTACGCGTGGGACCGATAGAAAATGTCGAGATGCGACTGCACGAGCTCCGCACTGCAGAGCAGCACGGCGTCATTGAAAACCTGTGCTGCGAGTGGGTACTCGACGATATCCTTCAGCAGCTTTCCCTTGACGACTCCGCCTAAGCAGATCTCGGCCTTGGAGCCGTAGCGAATGTACTTGTTGAAGATCTTCTGTGCCTGCCGCAGACTGTAGTCGTTGCGGGAGTTGGTGTCGCTGTCGCTCAGTCGGTTGCTGCCTTCCTGGGCCTCGTTCTCGAACGAATTCACGAGATCTTCGAACGCCAGTGCGTCGATAATGAACAGCAAGTTCTCCACGGAGCTCCGCTCTTGCAGGAACTCACGGAACATGCGGCACACGGCCGGCGTGTTGAGCACGTCGTTGAGCTGCGCGCGGCGGTCGTTGTTCGACGGACCGACGCTCACCTTGGCCAGTCGGGCCAGCACGTTGCGCATGGACTCGTTCCGCGTGGCTTGTGCGTAGCCCAGCTTCGTATCGCACCGGACGTACTCGTCAAAGGCCGCCGTGACGATCTCGAGCACGTCCAGCAGCAGCATCTTGAGCGACAGCAGAGCTCTGTCCGTGTTCCGCTCGAGAAGATACTGCGCCATGGGCTCGCGCTCGGCGCTGGAGACCATGGGCAGCAACCGCGGCGCGTTCTTGGCCACGTACACGTCAAACAGGTCCTGCATGAGTCCAAAATGGAACGTTCCTCCCGTCGGAATCTTGAGTAAATCGGAGATCTCGAGCCAGAACAACACGCAGTCTTCCCGGTAGTCGACCGTCACCCGCGTCTGCGTGAGCTTGGACGCTCGGCGCTTGAGTCTCGCTGGCGAATCCAGTCTCGCGAGCTCCACGGCCTCCTCTTTCATCGATTCTTCGAGCGATGTCGCCTCCAGATACCGAAAGAAGCCGACGCGTGCACGCTCGTCCTTGAGTAACACGTCCAGCGTGACGTTCACAGCACGTTTGCCGCGGCGTCGTTCGTCCACGCGCCGTGTGCTGCCCACACGCTGCAGCTCAGGGCGGACCGACATGTTTCGCGGTCTTGGGGCCGCTGTTGTCGCCGCGGGCGAAGTCGCAGTTGACTTTGGGGGCGACTCGAGCGAAGGTTTGAACGGTGGGATCGGCGCGGTGCCGTTGGCAATGGTGGCAGCGGCAGAGGCAGCAGGCGACATGAGGCCGCCGGAGCTGCCAGACAAGGCAAACGTCGCGCGCTTGCCCGGCCGCGCGGCCGCCGTCATCGACCGCTGCAGCTTGGGTGGCGCGACGATGTTGCCGGTGCTGCTGCCGCCGTCCGGTTCGTCTTCTACCACTGCAGGCACTTGCAGTGCGGGCGCTGCCTGGAGGATAGCTGGCTCATTGGGAGAACCCTGGGGATGTGGAGCGACGTGGTTTGGCTTGGGTTTGGATGAGTCTGTCGGCGAGGCCGATGCGGCGCTGGGCCCGCCGTCCTGCACGTCGATGCCTCGTCCGGGATGGAGCTTGCCGAGACATACGCCCATGTCGTTCTACTGCTCCATCGGTCTCGGTATTGGGCTGGTCTCACGGCACACGCAAAGGCGGGGGACTCCAAGCGAACGCTATCTAACGCCCTGCATTGGTGTGGGGGTGCTGGCATGCCCCTATGAATAGATGGCGCAGTGGAGCCAAGCCACCCGCAGCTAAATCCGGCGCCAGGGGAGGTGAGGAACTGTGGAACAGAGCATTTCAAAATCAAATTGTTCATTGATTGTCCGTTCGGATTCCAGAACAATCAATCATTGCACAATTGCAATCAATTGTTTTTATAGGGCTAGTATTCGATAGATTAAGATACTGCCTTGAAAACCTCTATCAAGCAGTATGTGGTATCAAACGTTAGAGGTTTTTACAGATTTACTCGAAATATAAAGTTGAAAGTGTGCAAAATCCGGAAAATATCTCACTATATTGTACAATCACAGGTCCCAATATATTGCCACAATAGTCACAATATCGAGAAGATTGCGGACCCGACAACAATCAATGATTGGGT
>JAADXN010000821.1:0-15106 GCA_023337875.1 Pythium apleroticum | reverse complement strand
TCCGTACTGCACGTTCACTCAAGAGTGTGTGGGTCCGTCGAACCCGACGTGTGTGTGCGGTCAGTGCGGCAAGGCGTTCTGCTTTTTCCACGGCAACGCCCATGAAGATGGCACGTGTGCGGACTACGAGCTCAAAAACGCTGAGGCGGAAGCTTTGAATCGTGCGAAAATCAACGAATTCGCCAAGCCATGTCCGGGCTGCACACGAGACATCGAAAAGAACGGTGAGCTTAGTTGTTTTGTGGCTGTCAACGTCGATGCTTGAGGGAAGATCTCATCATGGTGTGTGATCACGAACTGTAGGCGTGCAACCACATGAAGTGTGTGGCGTGCGAAACAAGCTTTTGCTGGCTCTGTGGCGAGATTATTGAAGATATCCCGACGCCGTCGCACTTTGACGTACGCGTACTCTCTCTTGCTCTGACCCTGAAAACTGAACTGGTCGCTGACGTGTCGTGTTGGTTTTGAGCAGCCAGCGAATGAAGGCGGGTGCGGAGGCAAACAGTTTGATGCCGACCCAGAGGCAGACCCAGCGAGTACGTGGTGGGGACAGATTATCGTCGTATTGGGGTACCCGTTGATGCTGCCCTTCGCGCTGGTGCTCACGCCGCTCGTGTGGTTATGCGTCCGCGAGCAAAGCATCTCCGGGGCCTTCTGGCTGACCTACAGCAAGGCTCTGTACTGCTTCGGGTTCGGCAGCGCGCTCGTGATCTTGCTGGTGGCCAACATCGTCGATCTCGTGCTCTTCCCTGTCGGCGTGGTTTTAGCCCTCATCTTTGTTGGAGTCGGGCTACTCGGTGCATGGTTGTTTCAAGTGTGTTGCCGTCGCAGCAAGTCTTCTGCATCCTGAGCAACAATCAATTCGTCAATTCGAGGAGGCAGCACATGACAAGCATGCTCAGCTTGTGAGATTTCGCAGCTCACATGTGCGGAGGAGAGTCTACCCACCACAGAGAAGATTCTTATTCATCGCGGTTCAGCGTGCGTTAAGTCGTTCGTCCGTGTGAACAACGGACGACCCAGTGCCTTGGATCCCTATCACAAGTTGCGCATGGGCCCACTTGAAGATTGATTTAGATCAAAACTACGCGTACACGTCTGCTGAAGTTTTATGAAGCCAACAAGCAAACATCCTCCATCAAAGGCCTATCGAACTTCCCTCCTCGGGATCGTTCGACTCACAGACACCGACATTTGCTTGGTTATGGTTGTATTATGTAGTTTATCTGACTGAACCCACCCAAGACACCTTTGTACCTGAGCCAAAATGCCAGGATGCGTTAGGAAGGTTCAAGAGGCGAACGACTGATCAAATCAAGCGACACCGGTAGGTTTGTTACGTTTCGAAGACTCATCAAATTGTTTGGTTTCGTTGCCTTCCTCACCTAACGCTTCCGTGTTTCATGTGTGGGTTTGTTCTGTTTGTGGCGAGCAACAGCACGCCTCGATCACCCAAGCGACTGGAATGAAGACCAGAGACAAGATGCTGCCGGCCAAAACGGCAACCGAGAGGACAGTGAGCTGGGCGAAGGTCGCCAGGAGTGACATGCTGAACGCGAACCAGTAGAGCAGCGTGGAGAGCGTCAACTTGAATACGGATGTGATGCTAGGTCCGCCCACGAGACACCAAACAAACGGCGTCGCGATGAACGCAAGAGGGGCCACAAGCGGGTATCCGAGCAGGCAGAGCAGCCTGAAGCACCATGTTCTTGTGCTGGCTTCGCCTTCCACTCTGTCGAACTGCTTGCCACCGCATCTGTCGTCGTTGGTTCGCTGTCATGCAAAGCGTACACCCCATCATCAGTCTCCCCACCACACAAGCGCCTCGGCCACGGATCGGAGTATAACCTACGTCAAAATGCGATGGCTTGGGAACGTCGTCGACGATTTCGCCACACAGCCAGCAGAAGCTCGTCGAACACGCAACGCACTTCATGTGGTTGCAACCACCTACAACTCCAAGAAAATCATTTCATCAGGAAGCGATCTCTTCTTCGAGCGTAGCCCATCAAGACGAACCGTTCTTCTCGATGTCGCGTGTGCAACCCGGACAAGCCTTCGCCAACTCACTGATCACAGCGCGACTCAGCGACTCCGCCTCTGCGTTCTTCAGCTCGTAGTCCGCACACGTGCCGGTCTCGTGCGCGCTGCCGTGGAAAAAGCAGAACAGCTTTGCGCATCCCGCGCAAACACACGAAGGATGCGATGGACCCTCGCACTCTTGACTCAACGCGCAATAGGGACACTCCCGTGCGTGCTGGTGCTCCTGGTTGAAGCGGAATCGTTCGTATTTGGTCCAGATATCGGCATCCACAATGGCCTTGATCTGGTCCACGCTCACATCCACGCCGCAGGTAGTTCTCGCTGGAGTTGGATTCTCTTCGTCGCCTTTCATTGCATCTCGGTCTACTGGATGGAAGCAGACAGGGTGGATATTGCCTTCGTTGATCTTGGCACCGAGGTACGACGAGAAGCACGACTGGCAGAAGCGATGGTGGCATGTTGACAGGGTGATGGAGCTGGCGACTGCCACGTTTTCGTGGCAAACATAGCAGCGGAATATCTCAACTCGACTACCCATCAGCGCTGGTGGAGCACACACAGGCCACAACATCGAAGCATTTACTCGTGAGCCGTCACTACCCAGAGGCAGAACCCAATGATGATCACTTGTGGGCAGCCCCAGCTTCGTGCTCGCGAAGCGGACCATTGTGGCACGCACTGAGGCCGCTGACACGCTGATGGCCGGTGAGAAGTCGCCGCCTTTGTCCGGAGGGCTTCGTTCAGTCGAAGTCTCAGGCTCATGGGAAGACGGCGCTGCATCTGTAGCCGTGTTGGGCGCACCATTCACTTCGTCCTGTTGCTTCTCCATACTGCTGGTGATTCTGGAACTGGCGACTCATTATGAATGAACCAATGGAGCTCTAGAAGCCACTCGCTAAACTCAACTCAGTTTCAAGAATCAAGATACACGATGTAGGTTCAAAGCGAAGGTACGGCATGGGACGGATGTCGTTGGGCCAAGTCAATAGCTGGAATCTCAATCTCATCTCTCGGGCCGCCCAGATTACACGGTGTGGCTCAATCGTTTTCCGTATCATACATGTTGTTTCAACTGACATGCGCCCTTGCGACTGCTACAACGCCCTTCCTCACACAGGCGATTTCTCCGTACTCGACGGTGTCGCAATCTCGATCTCTCCTGGGCCCTCCGCCACATCCGTCGTCGATCGCGAGGTGTCTTCTTGCGTATCAGCAGTGCGTCGTGCAGGAAGGAAGGACGTCGGTGTCGAGCAGAACGCCACGCACAGGCACGGCACGAACAGCAGTCCACCCACAGCGACTACAGGCGCGAGGACAATGTACCCGCAGATGCAGACACACGACGTGAACGCCTGGCGGAAGCTCAGATCGTACTTCTTCTGGCATGGATACAGGCCGCACATGAGCGCTGTGGCGACCACAGCCAACAGGATCGCTGGCGGCCCGAAGACGAGGAAGAACAGGCCGCGGAACGTCTTTATGATCACGCGTTCGCATGGCGTCGACGCGTCGACGTCGCGCATTTGATCCCCTCCGCAGCCTCGAATGTTCCACCACTGGTAGTGCACGGGGAACGTGGACTCGTCGATCACTTCGCGGCAGATCCAGCAGAAACTGGTCTTGCAGTTGGAGCACTTCATCTGGTTGCAGCCGCCGCTCTTCTCCACGAACTGGCCGCACCCGGGACACGCCTTGCACAGCTTGTTGATGGCCGCCGTGTTCAGCTTCTCCACTTTCCGCACTCGCCGCTCGTACGATGCGCACGTCTGGCCAGGATGAGCGTTGCTGTGGGCAAAGCAGTACACACGGCCGCAGTCTTCACACACGCAATCGCGGCTGTGCGTGCCGTCAAAGAGATGCGAGTGGTCGCAGTACGGGCACTGGCGCGCGTTCTTGTTGGTCTTGTTGAACTGGAACCGCTGGTACTTGGCCCAGGTCACGTCGTCCACCAGCACGCGGACCTCTTCGTCCGAGATCGGCGCCAAGCACGCCGTGTCTTTCCCAACTGACACGCCGTTCTCGATATCGTTCACGGTGTTATTAGTCTCATTGTCGTCGTCATTCTCCGAGTTCTTCGCCGTGTCGTCGTTGAAAAAGCAGCGCAGGTCGATCTCGCCCTGCTGGATATTGAACACCAGGTAGTTGCGCAGACACGACGCGCAGAAGCGGTGGCCGCAGCCGTCCAGGCGGTGGCTCTCGGACAGCGGCGCCTCGTCGTAGCAGATCTGGCAGAAGAACGTCGCCTCGATCTGCAGGCCCAGAATCGCCGCCATGTTGCGCAGCACGTGGGTCTGCGTGCTGGTCGCCTGCGTCGCTTGGCTGCTGGGAAAGGCGGCATCATGCTGCTGCTGCCGTGGCGTGGACAGCGCCGCGTAAGACTGCTCGTCTGCGTCTCTGTCTTCCTCTGCAACAGACGCCATAATTGTCGTGGAACTCTGTGAAGAAAAACTGCAAGTGGTCGGCCAGCGGCGGCACAATCACGTCGGACGCGGCGCCGACGTCGGCCTAGACAGGGAGACCAGTACAGTAGGTAGAGTAGAGACTTCATCCTTCGTTGCGAGTCGGAAGAAGCCGAAGGTCTCTTCCCCTTCGTCGTGTTCAAGTCACGCAACCTGGTGATGGGCTCCATCCTTCCTTCCGTCCAGTGTCACCTTCGTGACCCAGCCGAGGTTGAAGATGGGTACAGCGTTCTAAATTCGATTCAAAGGCCAGAAATCCGCTGATAGTACCTTTGAGATTTAATATCGGATAAATGGTTCTTAACTGATGGTCGTTGCGTGTCAAAAGTGGAGAGCTCCCGCCACGAAACATCGAAAGGCAAGAAAGACGCTGAAGATGCTGGTGGACGGGCCGAGCGAGTGGGCGGAGACGTCGATCCCTGCGGGCAGCAAGCTCGATCTGCTGCAACATGGTACGCTAGATGATCGTTTGGATAGGGGTTGGGAGTATGCTGATGTTGCGGTCTGCGAGTAGCGTACAATGAGCATCTCGGAGTCGCGGCGTTGCCGAAGGATGCCACGGTTGTGCTCGTGCGCTACAGCAGCAACGCCCTCGGCGCCGCGCACAATTTCGATGAGGTGATGGAGTTGGCGGGAGAGGAGATCGTGTTGCACCCAACGCCCGTTGAGCAGGTACGCTGTTGGGATGTTTCAATGGAATTCTCATTGCTGCGGCTGTGACCTGACGATTTCTTCCGTTCATCAGGACGAGGGCAAGGATGCCAAGCCAGATGTGTTTCGCTTTATTGCGTGGTCGAACAACGTCGTGCCGCTTAAGAAGTTCCGCTACGTCGCCGTCGCTACGATTGGGCGCGTCGAGATCTGGCGAGTCGATGTGAAGGAGTACGTACACAACCCAGTTGCACACTACCCAGTTGCACACTACCGTCATGTGGTTGTCCTCTGACGAAGAGCAACTTTTCAATTCAGGTTTCTTCGTGGCGTGAAAATCGGTTCTCACGACATGACTCGTATCCGTGGCATCTGCTGGAATCCGGAGGAAGACACGTTACTGGTATGAGGCTGATGAGTTTCGTATCGATGAATAGTTCTCACGCTATCGACATTCCAGGTCTACGGCGACGTGGATCTCACGCTGATCGAAGTCACCGCCGACGACCACACGGAAGCCCACGCAATATCGGTGAATCCAGCGTTCAGCGGTCGGGAAAAGATGAAGCAGTGCGTGTGGGCATCAAGTGGAAGTACGTTGGCGAGGTACGTCGAGTGGCTGGGTTGCCTCTACAGTGGTAGGCATCCACTCACAAGCTACTTCTTTCCTGGAACAGATCCACCGAGCACAGCGTGTACTTCCTCACGTGGCCGTCTTCTTCTACATGGTCCACAAGCATCGCCAAGGCGTCGCCCTCTGTGTCATCGTACAGCTTCGACACGTCGTCGTCCACATCACTGCTTGGTACCGAGTCCAAGATGGGGTCCATCACAGCTGTGGCGATGCTTTCGAAGTCCGAATGCATCATTGCAACCGACGTGCCGCTGGTGTTGGATGATATCAAGCCGACAGAATCTCTTTTGAACGCCAGTGATTCGTTTCCCAGTGGATTACTATCGACTCCGACGGCCGCTCCTGCCAGCAACGTGATCGACTTGACTTCGCTGCGGGTCACAGCGACTTCCAGATCGTCTCTACTGAACATTCTCGAGCAACCCAAGGTACATCGTTCTCCCTTCGGTTGCTGGGCGGTGGCTCGTGCTGATGAATTAAAACTTGGATTGTAGGCGATGCCTCGACACAACGAGTTTTCACCAAAACGAACGTCTCACGTCACCATCCTCTCGAATCGTGGCGGTGGCAGTGGCAGTGGCCACTGGAAGCGCTGTGCAGAAGTCCAGATCAACGGCATCACTACTCCCGATGTGCTCGATGTTGCGGTGAGTTACTTGTGGTTAACCACGTTGTTCGTTCATGGAATCTGACTGTTTTCGATTGCGTGTTTGTAGGCTCTGCGAGTCGTGGTGGGCAGCACGATCTCCAACCGCCTCGTGGCTCTTCAGCTCGAGCACAGTCTCAGCTCTGGCTGGTCCATCAGACTCTCTGGCGAACTCGTAAGATACCCCGTCTCTCCGTGCTGTGCGGACTGGACAGAGGACCTCATGTTGTGTTTCCACGGTTGTTCACATAGGAGCTGCCTGAGGGCCACGTGTGTCGTGGGCTGCGCATCATCAAGACGAGTCCGTTCGTGCAAGTCGCGTCCGCTGAGAAGACCAAGCGCACGTTCTTCCACGCGAATAACGGCCCGCAGCGCATCCAACTCAGCAAGTTCAAGCTGCCGCGGCGTCGCGAGTCCACTGTCGAGGCCAGTTCAGGCGAGGTCCAGACGTCTCCACAGACCGCGAAAACAGCTCCAGTCTCGAGCCCAGCAGCTTCGAAGGATGCCAGTGGTACTGCTGCTGTGTTGAGCCAACTGGCAGCGCTGCAGACGTTGATGGTGTCGCGATTCGACCAGTTGGAGCGCCGCCTCGACGATGTGGTTGGAAGGCTTGAGCGCGTTGAAGAGGCAACTAGACCAACACTCATCTAAAGAGTGATTGTTTGATGATGCAGGGGTAAACGGGTTTGGTGGGACACCCAATGGGGCCCATTATGGGCCACCCAGCAGACCCGACCCAGATAAGTTTCGAGATGAAAAGATCGCAATTCCCAGTTGCGACGACCTCAAATTGACGAATATGCCAGCACCGCTCCCTCACATGGCTGTTCACACGTATGTGTGACAAGGACTGTTGCGTTGGCTCTGGGTTCTTCTCAGTTGCGACGCCTATGTGTGATTGGCGGTCTGAACGGAGTGATGATTCCAGGCTGACCTCTTTGGTCTATTCCAGAACGACTATCCAATTCAAAATTGAATCGTACACCACCAGAATCTCCAGCGTTCACGAGGCGCAATCGTGATCCAGTCTCAAACTCAACAGATCAAGAAGAAACCTCACACGTCAACATGGCCCGCTCCCGTAACTCGAGCCCTCGCCGCGCCGCGCCTGCGCCAGCGCGCCCAGCCCCAGCCCGCCAGGCTCCTCCTCCAGCGCCTCGCCAGGCTGCCCCAGCTCCGGCCCCAGTGCAGCAGAGCAGCGGTGGCGGTATGATGAGCGGCCTCATGGGCACCGTTGCTTCGGGCATGGCCTTCGGTACGGGCAGCGCTATCGCGCACCGCGCCGTTGGTGCCGTCGCGAACTCGTTCGGCGGCTCGGACGCCCCAGCCCAGGAGGCCGCTGCGCCTGCTGAGTACGCTGCTGCCCCGCCAGCGCAGGACCTGTGCGCCGGCAACCAGAAGTCGTTCTTCGACTGCCTCAACGCGAACCGCAACGACATCAGCTCGTGCCAGTTCTACTTGGATCAGTTCAACCAGTGCAAGCAGCAGAGCCAGAGTGCCTACCAGTAAGCTCACCAAATGCTGGTCGCCTTGCCAAGATCGCCGCACAGCCGTGTTTGAAGAGGGTTGTACGTACGGAACGACACCAGTATGGTGTCAGTCTGAACGACCCCGTATCTTTGACGTGCAGCCTGTGCCGCGAAGTGGAAAGAACCTAGAATACATGCAACCTATCTAATCACACCACTGCAAACCTCAGTTGTCCACCTTGTGCCTGTTACCTGTCACTGAGTGATCCCATGATCCACGAAGCACCATTCCTGGCGATTGCCGTGCCGTGTATTTTGCCAGTGAAGGTGCGCGTCGCGACAGTGAAGGTCTCTAGCTCATTTAAACTTCGCAACTGCTCCTCCCACATGGTCATGATGCAGGTGCAGCAGCAGCAGACCCCAGCCTTTGTCACGACACACGTTCTCACCCGCACGCCATCATGAGCTCTTGTCGAAGGAATCTTGAGTGTTTCAACCGGATCAAACCGATTTCCTTGTGCCTAAACATGATTATTTGACCAATCCGTTTTTTACGCATTCGGATTTTTCATTTGATCCGCCGTTGGACGAAAAGTTCCTCTTAAACCCGCGTGTTTTGGTCTCTGTCAGTTTTGGAGGAACAGAAAGGAACAGGGATAGACCGAGCCCCAGCCCTTTTCCTTGCCATTTCTGAGCAGAACAGCCTCCCGAAAAACCTCAGACGGAACCTTGAACCTTGCTTTCGTCTTGGCGTTTGTATGTCGCCCCCATCAGTTGGGAAGCGGATCTTGGGTCTGTGGCGGTCTGTGGCTCAGGTCCACTCGTTTGGCTGCCCGAGCCGTGGGGTTTTTTTGCTCACCCTTGGCTCGCGTTGTGCCCACCCGTTCCTGGCGGGGCCATGGCCACCGCGGAAGCCAAAGCTTCAAGCCACACATTCTTCCTTTTTCTTGGTTTACAAGCGCAAGCTCGAGCCCAAGGAAAAAAAAGCTCGTTGTCTCGGTTGAATAATCTGCATCTCGCCCCTCGTCTTCGCTTCCGCGAAAACAACAAGATCCAGCAACCATGGTGCGTCTAACCTCGCGATCTTTAGACGGCGCGCGTCTCGTTGCCTCGTGGGAGCGCTTGTCCGGTCTATCCGGATGGAGCTCCTCGAAGTTGGCGAGGCCGTCCGTCTCAAAATGGGTTCACTGGAAACATGGAGGTCTAACTGGAATCCGCTTGTCATTGGATGCGACTCGCTAGGTGAACTTCACGACCGACCAGATGCGTGAGATCATGGACTACACCAAGAACATCCGTAACATCTCGGTGATTGCCCACGTCGACCACGGCAAGTCCACGCTGACGGACTCGCTCGTGTCCAAGGCCGGTATCATCTCGGACAAGCACGCCGGTGGTGCCCGTTTCATGGACACCCGTGCCGACGAGCAGGAGCGTGGTGTGACCATCAAGTCGACCGGTATCACCCTGTTCTTCGAGTACAAGATGGATGCCTCGGACAAGGCCACCGCCGCCTCGAACGCCAAGCAGACGGAGGAGGAGAAGGCCGCTGAGGCCGCCGAGACCGCCGAGAACCCGGACACGGTCAACATCAACGAGAACTCGTTCTTGATCAACCTGATCGACTCGCCAGGTCACGTCGACTTCTCGTCGGAAGTGACTGCCGCCCTCCGTGTGACGGATGGTGCCCTCGTCGTCATCGACTGTATCGAGGGTGTGTGCGTGCAGACCGAGACCGTGCTTCGTCAGGCAATCGGTGAGCGTGTCAAGCCAGTGCTCATGGTGAACAAGGTCGACCGTGCCCTTCTTGAGCTGCAGCTCGAGCCTGAGGAGTGCTACCAGTCGTTCGCCCGTGCCATTGAGTCGGTGAACGTCATCATCGCCACCTACAACGACGCTCGTCTTGGCGACTGCCAGGTGTACCCTGACAAGGGTACCGTCGCGTTCGGCTCGGGTCTCCACCAGTGGGGTTTCACCCTGAAGAAGTTCGCCGTCATGTACTCGAAGAAGTTCGGTATTGAGGAGTCGAAGATGATGCAGAAGCTGTGGGGCGACTGGTACTTCGATGCCGACAACAAGAAGTGGACCACGAAGAACAACGCCGAGGGTACGCTCAAGCGTGCTTTCTGCCAGTTCATCATGGACCCTATTGTCAAGATGTTCGACGCGATCATGAACGACAAGAAGCAGAAGTTCGAGAAGATGATGAAGGCCGTCGGTGTCGAGCTCAAGAGCGACGAGAAGGACCTTGTCGGCAAGCCGCTCCTCAAGCGTGTTATGCAGCGCTGGCTGCCAGCCGCTGACGCCATTCTTGAGATGATTGTCGTCCACCTCCCATCGCCAGTCACGGCCCAGAAGTACCGTGTCGAGACCCTGTACGACGGTCCTATGGACGATGAGTGCGCCAACGCCATCCGCAAGTGTGACGTCAACGGTCCGCTCGTCATGTACGTGTCGAAGATGGTGCCAACCTCGGACAAGGGCCGTTTCTACGCCTTCGGCCGTGTGTTCGCCGGTAAGGTCGCCACTGGCCAGAAGGTCCGCATGCTTGGCCCGAACTACGTGCCTGGCAAGAAGACCGACCTGTGGGTCAAGAACATCCAGCGTACGGTCATCATGATGGGTCGTTACGTCGAGCAGACCCCGGACATCCCAGCCGGTAACACGTGTGGTCTCGTCGGTGTTGACCAGTACCTGCTCAAGTCGGGTACCATCACCACCTCGGAGACTGGCCACACCATCCGTACCATGAAGTTCTCGGTGTCGCCTGTCGTGCGTGTCGCCGTCGAGGTCAAGCAGGCCGCTGATCTGCCAAAGCTTGTCGAGGGCATGAAGCGTCTGGCCAAGTCGGACCCGATGGTTCTCTGCTACACCGAGGAGTCGGGTGAGCACATTATCGCCGGTGCCGGTGAGCTCCACCTTGAGATCTGTCTGAAGGATCTCCAGGAGGAGTTCATGGGCTGCGAGGTCAAGATCTCGGACCCAGTCGTGACCTACCGTGAGACCATCACGGCCGAGTCGTCGAAGACGTGTCTGTCGAAGTCGCCGAACAAGCACAACCGTCTCTTCTGTGTTGGTCTGCCGCTTGGCGACGACCTCACCCAGGAGATCGACGAGGGCAAGACCGAGGTCGAGGCCCGTTACGATGTCAAGCTCCGTGCTCGTTACCTCGCCGACAACCACGGCTGGGACGTGACGGAGGCCCGTAAGATCTGGTGTTACGGCCCAGACGGCACTGGCCCGAACCTCTTCGTGGATGCCACCAAGGGTGTGTCGTACCTTGCCGAAATCAAGGAGTCGGTCGTCGGCGGTTTCCAGTGGGCCACCAAGGACGGTGTGCTCTGCGAGGAGGGTGTCCGTGGTATGCGCGTGAACCTTCTCGATGTCGTGCTCCACGCCGATGCCATCCACCGTGGTATGGGCCAGATCATGCCAACCACCCGTCGTGTCGTGTACGCCTGCCAGCTTACCGCCGCCCCTGCGCTCATGGAGCCAGTCTTCTTGGCTGATATCCAGGTGCCACAGGATGCCGTTGGTGGCTGCTACGGTGTGCTCACGCGTCGTCGTGGCCACGTGTTCCACGAGGAGCAGCGTGCGGGTACCCCGATGATGCAGCTGAAGGCGTACCTGCCTGTGAACGAGTCGTTCGGTTTCACCGCCGCTCTGCGTGAGGCCACCGCCGGTAAGGCCTTCCCACAGTGTGTGTTCGACCACTACCAGATCGTCATGGGTGACGCTCTCGACGCCTCCTCGATGTCGGGCAAGCTCGTCACCGGTGTGCGTGTCCGCAAGGGTCTCCCAGCCGAAGTGCCGCCACTCGACCGTTTCTACGACAAGTTGTAAATGCGTTCGCCATCAGCGTGTGCCGCGTGAGACGAGAGGCGCTTGCGTCGCTCGTCCTGTGCGGTTGAGCTAGGAGCAGCGTATCTTTTGCAGCAGCAGTTTACATTAACATTCGTAGTACATTGGGCATTCACCTTTCCGCTTCTCGTGTTGCATCGAACGCATTGATTCACAGATTGTCTATTGCTACCATTCCACTGGCAGGGTGTACACGCCGTCTTGTGCAAGTCCAAAGAACCGATCGATACGCAGCGCTTGACCCTGTGTTGCCTGCAAGATCACTGCGGCGGAGTCTTCTCCGGACGTGGCTGAGTAGTCGCTGTTGGATGCAAACAGCAGCAGCTTGGAACACGCGCGGTTGACTCGCTCAAGGCGAAGACCTTCGGCGTACGTCAGCGAGTGAAGTCCAAGCACGGCGACGCACTGGTCCGACAGCACCTCGAACTGCCTGCGCTGGTCCGCAAACTCGCCCACTTGGTCTCGGATTCGCGATCGGTTGGCGTCCACGAACTCGAGAACGACTGACGCCGCCGTGCAACTGGGTGCTTGGACTCTTCCGTCGTCCAGAATCACACACTGGCGTGCCGAGTCTTCCACCACGACTGTGACCGTCTCCATGACTTCGTACTGTCCGCCGTGCGTGTCGATGCGATGCGGGTCGTCCATAAACGCGTCCGCAGTCGCAATGGTGTCTTGAAGAAACCCTCGGTACGCTAGCGCCGAGCACGTCCTGCCACGCACGATCGACACACTGCCACCCAGCGCTTGCTCCGCGTTACGCTGCATGAGCTCCAGATCCCGACGCGCGCCGTGGATGTACCGCAGCATCTCGTCGTCCACTTTCTCGAGCACTTCGACCCACTGCAGCGGGACGTCGGCGACGTTCAGCACGATGGTGTACTCGTTGAAGTAGTCGATGTCCGACGGATCTGCACTCATATCCACTCGCACGCCACGCAGAAAGTCCGCTCGGTTCGAGCCTTGGAGCTTGCGAAGCGTCTTCAGCAGACTCATCAGCGTCGCGTTCAGGGGCAGCGAGGCCCAGCCACACGACGTCGCGACTTCGTGCAGTCCGAACTCCCGCACGAGCGTGCGCTTGACCGACTCGATGGACTGCCACGCGTGGAGAAGCTGCTTCTGCTTGAGCTGCGTCACTGGCTCCTGCATGTACGCGAAGAACTCGGCCAGCGTCATGATGGAGCGCTTTCGGCGGCGACTGTGCTGGTACTGGGCGAAGTGCTCGTTGAATCCAAAGTCCATGCCGCCAGTGCTGGAGGAGCGCTCACGATCATAGTCCCATGGTTCGCTCTCTCGCGATGACGATGACGCACGAGAGCTGCTGGCTGTGGAGGCCGCTCGCTCAGTCGCTGTGGGCGTCACCTCGACGCCGCATTCGCGAAGAATACGCAGCATGTTGTCCTCAATGTTGGTCGCTAGATCCAGTCGGAACCGCTTCAGTTCGACCTCGTCGCCCCCATTAGACGCCTTCTGCATTGGCACGTAGGCGCTGAAGAAAACGCGCTTCCTGCCGGAGCTCCAGTCGCATTGGTAGCTGCGCTGTTCGTCCATGAACTGGTTCAGAAGCTGTATGGACTGCAGGTTCTCATCATGGACCTGCACCAAACACAGTCAGTTTTGAGCGCCCAAAGCTCAGACTTGGGTGGGAGACGCACAGATGACGGACCTTAGGGATCGTGCGGAAGTGGTCTGGATGCACACGCAGCAGGAACTGCTTGAACGTCGTCGAGCGCCGCACTGCCTTCGCGCCGACTCCGGCCATGGCGAGTGGAGCTTTGATCCGCTCATCATCATGTCACTATCCGATCACCCACTTGAATGCCAATCAGAGGACAGTACCGGTTGAATACCGGTGGCTTTGCCTGTTTGCGCCGACGGTGACGCTGCGTCGTCCTCTGTTTGAGTTGTTGAACCCTGGTTGATGTCGGATACCTCGTGTGGCCCACATCGGATGGGCCATCTCTTCCTGTCCCACAGTTCCACATTTGCTGTGGGAGCCCCTTGTGGCACACCCCACTTGCACCTGCGGAACCCGTCCGGGCCGCTGACGATAGACGGTCGTGTTCCCGACTGCTGTGTGGTGGTCCGCTCACTCATTCGCACACGCACCGCCGGCCGAGTCAGACGAGAAACCCCCTGGAAGAGATGCTTTCGATCGCCAAGACCACGCAGAAGCTGGCTGCCCACAGCGGCTCCCGCGCGCTGGCCACCGCCGCCGCCGGTGACCTCAAGCTGAAGACCAGCAAGCCGAAGGTGCGTCTAAAGTCTAACCGTCCCATCAACAGACGCTATGCGGGACATCCGACTGAATGATGGAGTGTTGTGTTTGATAATGGACAACTACAGAACATCAAGTACTTCAAGATCTACCGTTGGGACCCAGAGAGCAAGGGCAAGCCGTACGAGGTCACCTACCCAGTCGACCTGGACGAGTGCGTACATCCCAGCGATTCTGATTGATCTTCGCAACGCCATCGATGATGGATGATTGTGAAGTGACCTCCCCTTAATTGACTGATTGTCTAACTGATTGATGTTTCCGCGACTGTAGCTGCGGTCCGATGGTCCTCGATGCGCTGCTCAAGATCAAGAACGAGCAGGACCCGACGCTCACGCTGCGCCGCTCGTGCCGCGAGGGCATTTGCGGCTCGTGCGCCATGAACATTGACGGCGGCAACACGCTCGCGTGTCTGAGCCCGATCAAGAAGAACAAGGACGTGACCAAGATCTACCCGCTGCCGCACATGTACGTCGTGCGCGACCTCATCCCGGACATGAACAACTTCTACGACCAGTACAAGTCGATCCAGCCGTGGCTGCAGTCGGACGAGGTCAAGGCCATCGACGTCGAGCACCTCCAGAGCAAGGAGGACCGCAAGAAGCTCGACGGCATGTACGAGTGCATCCTGTGCGCGTGCTGCAGCACCTCGTGCCCGAGCTACTGGTGGAACCCAGACAAGTACCTCGGCCCTGCCGGTACGTTCTTCTCTATCTCTCACACTCTTGAAGGAGGAGGTTTTTGGCTGACTGGAGACTTTCTGTCGTGTGATTTCCCACAGTGCTGATGCAGGCATTCCGTTGGATCGAGGACTCGCGTGACACGCAGACCGAGCAGCGTCTCCGTGCGCTCGACGACTCGTTCAAGCTCTACAAGTGCCACACGATCATGAACTGCACCAAGACCTGCCCGAAGGGTCTCAACCCAGCTCGTGCCATCGGCAAGATCAAGAAGCGCCTCGCTGCTCTCCACTAAAAAGCCGTGAGCGTGGAGGCTTCTCGAAATGGAGAAGGAACGCGGTGAGGAGAAGTGGAGAAGAAGATGCATGAGAGGGGGGGGGGGGGG
>JAADXN010000820.1:0-15108 GCA_023337875.1 Pythium apleroticum | reverse complement strand
GGGCGTCGACGCCGAGGTTGTGCTTCGTGGCAATATTGACACCACGCTCAAACTCTTCGCACCCCAAGGATGCGACTTCGAGTACACGCGGTCGCTCGTCTACGTCTCTCTCGCGATTCCGATCTCCACAATGTTGTCGCTTTCGATCGACTTCAAATTGAGAGTAATCGCCCGCGCGTGGATTAAACCGCGTGACTCAACGACCGTGTTTGGCGTCACGTCGACGATCGAGAGGTTGTCCGCAGGCTTCAAAGACTCCACCCACAAGTTCCGCCATGTGCAGATCAGCAGTCGTATGCACCAAAATCTCAAAGAAGCAGCTCTGGACGCGACTGCGTCCCTCTCACTTGTACCAGAGCTGACCGCGACGCTCAAGTTACTGAACGACTACGCCTCCGTTGGTGTGCACGCGCAGCTCGAAGCGTATGCAGAGCTTTCGGCCTCCGTCGCGTTTCCAGAACCGATGCCACCTCTCTTGACGAGAGCGTACAACCCAAGTTCGCTGCTGCGGATGGGAGATTGCCGCTATCCGCATTTCATGACCTACGAAGTGGTGGCCGGTGTGACCAACATCGCCATCAACTTCCCAGTGACCGTCTTGAAATTCACTCCGTTCAACCCCAGTTTCACGCTGCCATCCCTGCGGAAAAGCGTCATCAGTGGCTGTGTCACGACCGCCTACACGACGGAACTAGTGCTCTCTTTGGCTGCCTCTGCGGTTGGCAAGTGGGCCAAAAGCCACGAGCTGAAGTTGTTGGCGGCGGTGTTGCGAGTGCTGAACTTCACCGACATCGACAAAAACTCACTGGAACTGAGGGGGGCGTCAGACTCCGACAGCCGAATGTTTCTGAAGATACAAGTGCCACCATCGATGGTAGACGAGTACTCAACCGCGTCCACGTTCTTGGAAGAATGTACTTCTCGCGCGCAGACGTCGTCCTTCCAGAGCCAGATCTCAAGCGCCGTCGGCATGCAGGTCGCGGCGACCTGTCTGACGGGCTTGTGGGGGCCTTCCTGCAGCTTCCGCTGTCCTCTTGGGAGCTGTGAATACGGATCGTGCAATTCGGTGGACGGGAAGATGATCGAATGCCAAGTCTGCTTGAATGGCTTCTGGGGGGAATGGTGCACCGAGACGTGCGGCAGCGCTGGCTGCATCAAGCCCAATTGCGATCGAGAGACGGGCGAGATCCACTACTGCACCAGCTGCGCGGCTGGGCTCTGGGGTGAGATGTGCAACTCGACTTGTGCCATCACCAACTCCCACTGCGCCAGCAGCGCCGCTGCAACGTGCGATCGAGACTCGGGCGAGCTCGAGTCGTGCGGTGGCAGCTGCCAAGATGGCTTCACGGGCGACTTGTGCTCCACTCCAGTGCCAGCCACCATCGCTCCCACGCCCTCCACTAACGCTCCCACGAACGCTCCCACGACCGCAACCCCCGTGGGTGTTGGTGGATTCCTCAGTGGCAGCGTGGGCTTGCACGCCACGAGCGCATCGTGGCGCATTGCGTGGGTTGTGCTGATGTCGGTGGTTGGTCTCACTTCAACAATGGCGCGGGCGTAATCATATCGAGCAATCATGGGCGATGATTGGCTTGTCCGGATCATGATTGGTCAAATACGTATATTGCATCATTCTTGAATCGTAAAATACCAGTGAAAGTTACTGGTCAGTTTTCCCTCGGGGGTCGCCAGTCACGTCAAAATCCCACTGCGAGATGCACGTGAACTGCAGTTGAAGCGCCAACGAAAACCCTCGCCCGAAAAAACGCCAACGTTGGGTTTGACGGACCGTGCGTCGGCGATCGTCCACAGCAGCGCCAACTTTTGGCGGGCCACCCCACCGCACCAACGCCAACAACATCCAACAAAACCCACAACGAATTCCGCCGGCATCACCACAGGAACTCCCACACATCCAACACCATGGTGCTCCTGTCCGCCCTCCGCCACGCCAAGCCCCAGGCGCAGACGCTGCGCCGCGTCTCGCAGTTCACGGCGCGGGAGCTGCAGACGGCCGCCGAGGCTTCCAAGGACGTGTCGTACACGCGCGGGCTGTTCCTGGGCGTGAACAACGCCAAGCGCGCGTTCCCGTACCCGAAGCTGTCGGACGCGGAGAAGGAGACGCTGCAGATGCTCGTGGAGCCCGTGAACAAGTACTTTGCGACTGTGGACGCCAAGTCCATCGACGAGACCAAGATCATCCCGGAGCAGGTGCTCACGGACCTGAAGGAGCTCGGTCTGTTCGGTCTCCAGATCCCAGAGGAGCTCGAGGGTCTGGGCCTGTCGAACACGGGCTACGCGCGCGTGTGTGAGGAGATCACGGACGGCAGTCTGGCTGTGACGGTCATGGCCCACCAGTCGATTGGCCTCAAGGGCATCCTGCTCAACGGCAGCCCGGCGCAGCAGGCCAAGTACCTGCCGAAGCTGGCGACGGGTGAGCACATCGCGGCGTTCGCGCTGACGGAGCCATCGAGCGGCTCGGACGCCGCGTCGATCAAGACGCGCGCCAAGCTCTCGGACGACGGCAAGCACTTCATCCTGAACGGCAGCAAGATCTGGATCTCGAACGGCGGCTGGGCCGAGATCATGACGGTGTTCGCGCAGACGGAGGTCGACGGCAAGGACAAGGTCACGGCGTTCATCGTGGAGCGCAGCTTCGGCGGCGTGACCTCGGGCCCACCAGAGGACAAGCTCGGTATCCGTGGCTCCAACACGTGCGAGGTCTACTTCGACAACGTCAAGGTGCCGATTGAGAACGTGCTCGGCGGTGGTGCCGATGGCAAGGCCGGTGGCGCTGCCGGTGTCGGCCAGGGCTTCAAGGTCGCCATGAACATCCTCAACAACGGTCGTTTCGGTCTCGGCGCCTGTGCCGGCGCGTCGCTGCGCCGCATCATGAGCGCCGCTGCTGAGCACGCGAACGCGCGTAAGCAGTTCGGTGCGCCGCTGGCCCAGTTCGGTCTCATCAAGAAGAAGTTCGGTGAGATGACGCTGGACGCGTACGCGATTGAGTCGATGGCGTTCATGACCACGGGAATGATCGACCGCGGTGACCCGTCGACGGAGATTGAGGCCGCGATGTGCAAGGTCTACGGTTCGGAGGCTGCCTTCAAGGGTATTAATGAGTGCATCCAGGTCATGGGCGGTCTCGGCTTCATGAAGGACTACCCGTTCGAGCGCTACATGCGTGACTGCCGTATCCTGTCCATCTTCGAAGGCACCAACGAGATCCTGCGCATGCTTATTGCGCTCAGCGGCATCCGCGTACGTATTCTGCTGATTGATGAAGACGTATGCGATTGGACAAGGACTGACTTCTTTGTGATCAATAGACTGCCGGTGACCGCCTCTCGGAGGTTGGCAAGCTCATGAAGAACCCGCTTAAGGACCCTGCCGGTCTGTCGAAGGAAGTCTCGGACCGCCTGCAGCGCAAGTTCTCGCCTGCTCCGCTTGAGGGTGTGCACCCGAAGCTCAAGGCGTCGGCTGACCTTCTCCAGAAGCGCACCGCCGAGTTCGGCGACGCTGTGGAGGACCTGCTGCGCAAGCACGGCAAGAAGATCATCGACGAGCAGATGAAGCTGGAGCGCATTGCTGACTCGGCCATCGCGCTGTACGCCATGACCGCGACCATCTCACGTGCCAGCACTGCGCTTGAGACCAACTCGCCAACTGCCGCCCACGAGCAGAAGCTGACGGAGCTGTACTGCGACGTGGCGTCGGAGCGTGTGGGCCGCCTGCTGAAGGAGCTCAAGTCGCACGCCAAGACGGACGAGCGCCTGCGTGAGATCGCCAACGAGGTGCTGGCCGAGGGCCGCTACATCCCAACGCACGCCACGGGCATCAACGTGTAAGTATGACGCGGAGTCGACTCAGAAGTCTCTGCATCTGATCCGCGTCGCTTCGCGTCCCGGGTTAGCTTTCCTGCGAAGATTGCAAACTAAACCATAAATTACATTCCCACTTTACTTTCGTGCAACATCTCTGGCACCACCGGCACGAAACGCTCGAAGCGAAAATCCAACGTGAAAGCCACGTGCACCCCTAACATCCACTAACATCCACTAACATCCACGCAACCACGGGGGATTTAGGTCTGCGGACAACGCCCACTTGAAGTTGCTTACCTCCACGTGGGATAACGCCCAACTGCCACAACCTGTTGGTTGAAGTCGCGTCAGCGCAGGTGCAAACGTTTCTCGATTTTAGACTGCCGAGAACACCAACGCCAACAGCAGCTCGTCTACGAAGACCTGGCCGCGTCCGTCGCAGCACTTTTCACCTAGCGGACGCCGAATTCAGCTGCCGCCACTCCCGGACGGGATCCAGAGAACGCGCGCCAACAACACCAACTCCGGACAGAATCCAGCAGTCCGCCAACAACTTCCACGAACACTTCTTCCATCATGGGCGCGTCCCTGTCCAAGACCGAGGGGTCTCAAGCGCTCGTATGGAGTCCGCAGCAGCGCCGAGATGCCGTAGCGTTTGTGAGGCGCACGCTGGGCACGTCCATGCACTACTGGCTGCGTTTCTGGATCTACGTGACGGGCCTGGAGCGCCACGAGGAGTTGCTGCGGAAATTGCTACTGCAGTTCAAATACCGCGCGTTCACCAACGCCCACAAAGCGTCGTCCGCGTACCACGCCATGACCATGACGCTCGTGGAGCTGTGGCTGCGCACGCTGCGCGTCGTGCTCGTACCGGACGTGTTCATGCGCTACTTGGCATCGACGTTCCTCCTCCACATCTTCTACGAGATGAGTTCGCGCGCGCGTACGCTTCTCGGAAACACACTGCAGCAGTTCACAACGAGAGGCCGACGCCGCATGCGGCTCAAGCGGCTGCTCGCCAAGGCCTCGAGCTTCCAGGAGCGCCAGGCCATCGCCGGCGAGCTGGACAAGATCGAAGGCAAGGACCGGTGGCGTGAGGACCCGGCGTCCGGACTCTATCTGTACGAGCGCGTCATGAACAAGACGCAGATGTACAAGCGCCTGCAGCTGGACAACGACATCATGGGGCTCATGTTCGCACTGCGCGCTGGGCTGCTGCGCAAGCACTGGGGGCTGGGTAACCCGCGTCTGTACACGGTCAGCCATGGTGCGTGCCGTCGGTCTGTATATTGCAATTATTTATTGCGGTCTAACTGTGTTGGTGTTTCCCAATTATTATTGTAGTGGGCACCAAGCACGTGATCGACGAGTACTTGGACACGATCGTGCAGTCCATGAACTCGGTGCTGCGCGCCACGGGCCACGACGACGAGAGCCAGGAGGAGCTGAGCGTCGACAATAAATTGGCGTTCTTCAGCGAGACGCGCCACGCCTTCGGCCGCTCGGCGCTGCTGCTCTCGGGCGGCGGCGCGCTCGGCTTCTACCACGGGGGCGTCGTCAAGGCGCTGAACGAGAGCAACCTGCTGCCCAACGTGATCGCCGGCTCGTCGGCCGGCTCCATCGTCGCCAGCATCGTCGGCGTGCGCACGGACGAAGAGGTCGCGGCGTTTTTCAACGACTCGCAGCTCGATCTGAACTTTCTGAGCGTGAACTTGACACCGAAAGACTACGAGGACTTCACGCCGGCGGTCGTGCCCGTGCTGGAGAAGCTGCTGCCGTGCAGCGTGTTCACGCACGTGCGAGACGCGCTCGTGCTGGCGCGACGCTACGCCACCAAGGGCTACGCGCTGGACGGCAACGTGCTGCGGGACGCGCTGAGAAAGTACATCGGCGAGTACACGTTCCGCGAGGCGTACGACCGCACGGGCCGCATCATCAACATCACGGTCACGCCGCTCAAGACGGACGACTACCCGCACCTGCTCAACTACCTCACGGCGCCCAACGTGCTCATCTGGTCGGCGTCGCTGGCGTCGTGCGCGATCCCCATGGTGTTCAAGCCCGTGGAGCTCATGGCCAAGGACACGATGGGCAACACGGTGCCGTACTTCCGCGAGGGGCTCAAGTGGAGCGACGGCAGCATCGAGTGCGACCTGCCCATGGAGCGGCTCTCGGAGCTCTTCAACGTGAACCACTTCATCGTGAGCCAGGTGAACATCCACTACAAGGTCGTGTCGGGCCACACGGCGTTCGGCTTCGGCCAGACGGGCAGCCTGCTCAGCTTCCTCAAGAAGCAGATGAAGGCGTACATCAAGAACATCGCCGAGTTCGGCCTCAACACGAGCGTGCTCAAGTTCCTGGACATCGGACTCATCCCGCTGCTCACGCAAAAGTACGAAGGCGACATCACCATCGTGCCCACGGACGAGTTCGCGATGGCCTACTTGCTGCGGACGTCGCTGTCGAACCCGACCAACGACACGTTCCAGCACATCGTCACAGCCGGCGAGCGCGCGTGCTGGCCGCACATCTCCCGCGTGCGCACCATGTGCCGCATCGAGTTTGCACTGGAGCGCGCCGTGCGGTACCTGCGAGGCGAGCAGGCCATCGAGGACGAGCGCAAGCACGGCAAGAAGGCCCTCGGCCGCGTGCCGTCGTTCTACACGTCGCCGAGCTCCATGAACCTGTCGAGTCTGGACCAGGCGGCGTCCTCCAAGAGCTCCACGCCGCGCAACGACTCGCCGACGGGCGCTACGCGTTCTCGGCAGTTCAGCGAAGACTCGAACGACCCGACGACGTCGTCGCTGCGGCGCAACCGCTCCATGCACGTGGCTGGCGCGGTCATGACGATGGAGACGGCGGCCTCGGCGACTCGCATCGGCTCGTACAGCCGCTTCACGGACATGGAAGGCTGAGTCGTGCTGTTATAAACACTCTATTTTGACTTGGTTTCTCTTGGCCTCTCTTGCTCTCTCACTGTGTCAGCACGTCGAAGAAGCTGGGCTCTGGGTCAGGCGAGCAGAAGATCTCGCGCTGGTAGAACTCGGGCAGCGTCGAGATCTTCATGAACATCTCACCGAGCCGTTCTTGCAGCACGTTGCGCTCTTCCTGGAGCACGTACGCCTTCTCCACTTCAGCGAGTCGAACGACCTCCGTCACGCAGTCCATGAGCACGTCCTGGACCTCGCGATCGGCCTCCACACGACCCAGTTGCGTCTCAAACCGCTCCAGTCGCTGCTGCAGCCGCTCGCGCTCGCGCTCGGCCTCGTCCTGAAGCCGCATGTGCTGCGCGAAGCCCTCTTCTAGTCGTGTTTCGATCGCCACGTTGAGATCCCGCAGCTTGGCGATCTCGCGTTCCTTTTGCTTGCGCATCTCACGCTCCTCGTCCAGCTCGTGCTGCAACTGCTCGCTCTCCTTCTTGACCATCTCCATCGCCAGCGTCTTCTGCTGCAGCTCGTGGTCGCGTTGCTTGAGCGTCTTCTGTGCGGAGGCCTTCTCGGCCGTCTGGTCCGCCAGTTTCTGGATCCACTCCTCCTTCTGGTCTTCGTGCGCCTTGCGCAGCGTCTCGACTTCGCTGTTCCACTCGATCTTGGCCTCACGCAGTTCTTCCTCGCGCTTCTGCAGCGAGCTCTTCGTGTGGTCGACAATCATTTTCGTCTTCTCCAACTCCATCTCGAGCTTGCTCTTCTCCAGTTGGACCTGCGTAAGCTGGCCGTTCAACTGCTCGTTCTTGGCCTCGAGTGCGTGAGTCGCCGCCTGCTGCTGCTCGCTCTGCGTCTGCAGCTCCTGGATCCGCGTCAGCTGCATCTTCTCCTTCTCTTCGGCGTGGGCTTTGGCATCCAGAAGCATCTTGATCTCCACCTCCTTGTCGTGGATTTGCTGCTTTAGCTGTGTCTCCAGTGCTTGCTTGGCGTGCTGCAGCTGCTCCTGCTGCTTGTCCCAGTCATTGTGGAGCGTGCGATGGCGACTCGACAGCCGAACAAACAGATCCTGGAAGAACTGGAGCGCGTCGTCTCGGAGGAAGTTGAAAAATGTGACTTTCTTCGCCGGCCCCTGCGCCTTGTCTTCGTAGATCTGCTCAATCGTTCGCATGGTTTCATCAAACAGCAACACTGCCGACTCACTGCTGTGGTCGCCTTCCCCACGCTGGAAGAACGGCTTGTCCCAGTGGCCACGCGCAAGCGGCTGCGTGAGCCACTCGCCCTTGAGCCCCTTGAGAACCGTTTCACACAACGCCGTGGATTTCTTCTGCAGTGCTGCGATCAGAGCCGTCTTCTGCTTCTGAATGTGGACCTTGAGCCTCTGGAAACACGCGGCGCGCGTCGCTCCTTCCACCGACTGGTTCTTGAACACGTTCAGCGCCTCGTCCTGTGCGTCCTTGTGCAGTTTCTCAAACTCTTGCTGCGAAATCAGCGTCACCTCCTTCTCTTCAGCCTGAGTCTCAACCTGTGCGTCTCCTTCTCCATCCTCCGCCTCGTCCGCATAGTTGGCCACTGCCATCCGCGCGTCGTACAGCTCCATGGCGTTGAGCATCGCTGTCTGACAGGTCGCTTCCGACACGTACGCCCACGCGGCCTTTATGTCTGGGATCGCGCCGCTGTTCATGGTCTCCGTGTAGCACTTGGCGAGGTGCGCGAGCTTCCGGCCGTCCATGGCCTTGCCTAGCAGCAGCTTGGGGCTCACAACCGACAGGATGCGGGCACGCACTTGCTGCATCTGCGTCACGAACTCGGGCCTCAGGTCGTCTTCATTGAGCTCCGCCGCCCTACGCAGTTGCATCTCGTCCATCACGGGCCTCACGAGCGTCAGACACTCCCGCCTGGCGAACAGAATGCGGATGCTCCTGCGGATCTTGTTGCGGTCTTCGTTCCGTCGCGACGAGCCGTCCCGCAGCTCCAGCGACTTCTCCAAGTACTCGTTGGGCGACAGCGACGCGCCGTCGGCCTGCATATCCAGCATAAAGTCCCGCAGCAGCCAGATAAACGGCGGGAAGTGCGGCGCCAGGGCCTTGGACTCGGCCATCGGGTCCTCGCTGTCAGGCTCCGAGGCGCCTGTGGACGGGACCGGCCCGGCGCCCGTGTCGGCGCTGATACACACGTGCTTGGTGAGCTCGGAGACCAGGAAGAGCCGGTCGATGGCGCCTTCGTCGATCACGCCCATAGTGTTGAACACGAACAGCGAGCTCAGCAGCAGCCCGAGCGAGAAGATCTTGGCATCGTAGCTCTCGTCGTTGTCCGTGGCTGCGATGCCCTCCGTGTCCATAAATAGCACGCGCTCGCCGCGCGCATTACGCACCGTCGGCTGCGGGTCCCAGAGCCAAATGCCGCGCGTGCAGGACTCGGTCGTGGGGCCTACGCGGAAGCCCGCGGACTGCGACGACGCGAGTTGGTTCAGGAAGAAGGACTTGCCCGTGCGGTACTGGCCCGCCAGACACACGACGGCGATGGGCTCGTCCAGGCCCTCCAGCAGTCTGCAAACAACCAACAAAACGCAGTCAGGATACGCGGCAGAGCAGCAGGCAGCGACAGGAAGGTGGCGACGCACCGCAGGCCTTCGTCGGCGACGCGCAGCCCCTCGTGGCCGCCGCGGATGAGACAGACAGGCGCGCCGGCGGCTGCGGGTGGTGGCGATGGCGCGGCCGTGGCAGCAGTGGCATCGTGGGCGTGGCGGTGGCCGTTGCCGTGGGCGGCGTCCGTCGTCATGGCCGTCGCGATGCCGCGTCAGATCGAGTATGGAGCTGCCCAGTTCAAGCAGCTACGACATGGTGTGGACTACACAAACTAGGCAACTCGATTCAAAATTGAATTGTGCTGAGATCTTGAAAGGTCGCAGGGCACTTGAGTTGAGTTAGAGAGTCCATTTGGCCGACTGGAAGTAAAGAGCATGGAGCTGGAGCAGATCGACGTCGTGAGCCGCTGCATTGGGCAAACGCTGAACGCGCAGGAGCGCTCGAGCCTGGAGATCGGGCTGCTGAAGCGCAAGGCCACGGAGGCGCTCGTGTCCATCCGCTTCTGGGGCCGCCTCGCGGGCGAGACGCAGGACTATCTCATCGCCGTCGGCACTCTCGCGGCGCGCGACTACCCGAAGAAGAAGTTCTACTTCTGGTGCGTGCTCTCCTTTCATATCCTACTGCTGCTAGACTATCAAATACTGATGGCGGCTCACTGGCCAGCACCAACTCGTCACCGGAGCTGCAGCAGTTCCCGGAGCTCAACAAGAAGAAGATCGACGCGGCCGCCAAGCTCACGACGCGGCTCAAGGGCGACCCGACGTTTCTGCTCTCGGGCGACGAGCCACAGGGCGCAGACGAGGGCGAGACGCCGTTCACGGAGCTCGACCGGCTCGCGTACCTCGTGGACCAGATCGACCGCGCCATCTCCGTCGTGCCGCTTGAGGCGTACGTGGTGTCGCCCATGCGGCAGGTGATCGCCAACCCGTCGTTCCACGGACTCAAGTGGGAACAGGCCGCGCAGCTCTTCAACTACTTCCACTTCCGCGAGCCGGAGATGCCCGAGAAAATCAAGGCGCTGCACAACGCGGACGGGCTCGTGCGCGCTAGCGACTTTCTGGATCCAGTGATCCAGGACCTGGACGGCTCCTGGACCGTCACCAAGGACAACACCGGCAGCTACGTCACGCTGCGCAACTACACGTACCCAGGCGCGTTCTTCTTCCACCAGCCGGAGACGCCCCACTACGGCTCTGTGTACTTTGGCGACGGCCGCAAGAACCCCGACATTGCCTTCATGATCTAGGAGTTCATGTACAGACAGAAGACTCCTTCGGATAGCAATGCACAAACGTAGTATTTACATGCCGGTATCCCGCTCTCTCTCGTCTCAAACTCAAAACTCACGAAACAAACGCACGAGATACCAGGCGTCCCATCCACCGACTCACACACACAAACCTCCGTGACCTTGCAGCGTCTTCACACCCACGTGGAGTTGCCGTGGTGGGCCGCCGACTCAATGCGCAGCTTGATGGCGCTCACGCTCAGCACTTGGCGCACGCAGATGCTCTCAGCGAGATACCGGGGCAGCGAGCCCTTGAAGTCGGCGTTCACGACGCACGTGAGCTTGGTGGTCTGGCCAGTGGCCTCGGTCACTTCACTCGGCTCCACCAGGAAGCCTCCTGTAGCGAACGACATGCGCACGGTGCCTTTGATCTTGGGCACGTCGGGCCGCGGCACCGACTCCATGAGCACCGCGTACGTATCGGGCTTGCCCGTCTTATCCACAAAGCTGTGCAGGTCGCACGAGTCGCGCGGCTTGACGAGCCACGTCGGCCACAGCGACAGCTTCGGGTGCGACCGGTACATGACCACCTTGCTGTCGTCCAGCGGCTCCACTTTGCGCACGTGCGTCACGCGGTCGTCCCACTCGGTCATCTTCTCCAGCGTGCGCAGGTACTTGAAAACTTGCCGCGGCGTGGCGTTGATCTCAACGTGGGCCTTCATCTCGACGAAGCGGTCAGAGCGGTCGCTGGAGAGGCTCAGCACACACGACTTGGCCGCTGGGTCCTCACGGCGGAACACGTCGACGCCGTTGCGGCTGCGGTGCAGCGTCCACTCGTGGGCGTGGCGGTCGCTGTTGGTGGTCAGCAGGCGCTGGAGACCGGCCTGCGAGAGGTTCGAGTAGTAGATCTTCATGAGCTGGATGTCGCGGTGCGTCGTGATGCCGATCACGCTGTCCAGCTCGTCCTGCGAGATCTTCTCCGGCACGGCCACGGCCTGCTCACTGGCCTGCTTCTCTTCGTCGTCCTCGTCTTCGTCGTCGTCTCGAGACGGAACGGGCGACAGCGTCTTGGACGACTTGAGCTTGTGCTTGGCGGTCGCCTTCTTCTTCTTCACGGGGCTCAGCGTCCCCGACACGACGCTCTGCTTGCGCTTGGCCTTGCCGTTCGTGGACACCTCCTTCACGAGCGAGTCGATGTTGGCCAGCATCCACTGCTGCAGCACGCCCAGCGCGTCCTCCGCCGACGCCGCCATGGGCGCGTTGCCCAGCAGTCCGTACACCGTGGGCCCTGAAGACGCCGACGCCGTCGAGCCGCGATTGCTGTTGTTGGTGGGCTGCACCCACAGCTGCGAGATGCGCGGCGCCAGGTTGCTGCGCATGATGAGGCTCTCGCGGCGGTTGTCGTTCTGCGCCTGCTGGCAGATCTGGTCGTAGAACTGGAACAGCCGCGCGCGGTGCTGCGTGAGGAAGCCGTTGAACGGCTCCATGTACTCCTCGCGCTTGCCGTAGTCGACGTTGTTGGCCAGCGACTGGAACAGCTTGGCCACTAGCACGAGCGTGCGGTGGAGCTGCTTGGACGGCGGCTTCCCGTCGGTCGTGAGCCCCATCTTGTGCGGCATCAGCAGCGCCGGACACAGGAACCGCAGGAACAGAAAGCCGCCGAGGTGCACGTAGAACTCCTCCTTCGCAGGCGTGATGCCTGGCGCCGAGCCGCCGCTGGACACGGAGCCGCGCTGGTTGAACAGGTCGTCGCCGAACATGTCTTCGCTGATCGCGCTGAGCCGAGGCAGCGACGACCCGCTGCGGCGGTCGTCCGCCATGGCCGACGAATCCTCGCTGATGGCGCTCAGCCGTGGCAGCGAGTTGTTGCTCTTGCGGTCGCGCTCGATGAGCCGCGCCATCTCGAGCTCCATGACGCGGTAGATCTTGGCGATCTGGTACGGGAACAGCGCCGCCGAGTCGAACACTCTTTCCAGCAGCCGCGTCGCGAGCGCCTCCAGCCGCGCCTGGTTCTGCTGCAGGTCGTCGTGCGGCCCCAGCAGCCGCGGGTTGACCTCGTACGCCTCGCTGTCGTGCCAGATCTCGGCCAGAACGTCCTGGAACGCGCTGTGGAGGAAGTCGAGGCCGAGGTCGCACGTGTACTCGCGGATGAGCGCCGTGGTGGCCGAGTTGGCGCGGAAGAGCTCGTTCCAGTTGAGCGTGTCGACCATCTCGCGCAGCATGAGCAGCGCCAGGAAGCGGCGCAGCTGGTCTTCGTACGCGTCGAAGACCTGCAGCAGCGCGCGCACGACGGCCACGTCCACGGCCTGCGACGCGTTGCTGGTGAGCGCCGTGGCGAGCCGGAACTCGGCGTCGTGCACCAGCGCGTACACGAGCGCGCTCTCCGAGTCCTTCTGCGCCAGGAACGCCAGCGCGTTGCGCATCGTCGCGTCCTCCATGGCCGTCCAGACCACGGGCTGCGGCACAGGCGGCGGCGGCGGCGCGGTCGTCGACATGGCGCTGTGGTGGAGCTCTTCACGGGGAATGGACGCGCTCATGCCAACGGAAGAAGACTCTCAGGGACCAGGCTTCTCCAGGGACCGGAAGCGGAGCCACTGGCGGCAGACAGAGAAGACGCAGAGGCGGCGTAATGCGGCGCGAGCGTCCGTGCTCTCGTGCGCTCGCGCCAGCCGCGTCCAGCGTGATGCGCCAAGAGAGCTCGTCATGACGAGCAGCCACAAAGGCTAAATCAGTGGATATACCAGATATATTATGTAAGGTATTGTTATAGAGATGGATGGTAGTGATAGGGAAGATGTCGGGAAGCTGCGTAGAGGCTCTCTGGCGGCGCCATGGAAGGAACGCAGGGGAACTCTGCGCGTGATGGCTGCGGGGGAGCGTTTGGGACGAAGGCCATACGTTGACGTACGATGCTGTTCATGACACCACGAGTTCGCAGTTGAAGATATCGTAGAAGAATACAGTACAGCAGCTCGGTGGGTCCCCTACAGTATCCAACCGCATCAGCGGCGAGAAAGGCAGCGCGTCAAGAACTTGCATTGAGGAAGCTCAAGTTCCACCGCCCGTGGCAGTAGCGCTTGGTGCCCCACTCGTGAGAGCAGACGCACGGCCTCTCCACAGTGTCAACCCTCAGCGCATACGTAGTGGGCCACTATGCCACTAATAGTGGCATTGTGGGGGCAGGCGGCCATCCACGTCGACCGAAGCCACAGCGCCGTGCCGTCGATCGCGCGGGCGTCAGCTTCCTGCCATGGCATCGGCCGTGGTGTCCCAACTTGGGGACTCCCAACTTGGGAGTCCCAAGTGACAAAGCTGCTTGTCTGACTCGATTCCCAATGGCCAGTTTCGTAGGTTGCTAAACGGAGGGAGGCGCATGAGGAGCTCATTACCAAAATAAGGTGATATGTTAACATAAAGAGGTACGTAGTATTGTTTTGTTGCCACGCCAAGACCACCGGGAGGGTGCGATCCGCTTCACGAGAATGGAGACGTGAGACGAGTGGCCAAAAGGCCAAGTGCTTCTGATGCCAGCGCAAAACTGCTGTGCTGGTTCAGAGCGTCTGGAAGGAGCACGAGTTGAGTGAACCCAAGGACAGTCTAGTGTACCTACCAGCGTGGGCACGGCATGAACGACGAGCTCTCGTCGGGGCAGCGCGCTCGCGAGGCCGGCAGCAGCGATGCATGTACAGTACGTGACTTGCCGCAGTCCAACCTGTACAATTCGGAGGCTTGCATCGGCATGGACCGCCATGCTCGGTCCGTGGCCGTCCAGAACCCAACCCGACAGAAGAGCCGCGATGGAACTTCCTTCCATTGAAAGCGAAAGCCTCAGCCCATCAACACACATCACATTGGCAATCCTTGACGGACTTCGACGGGAATCAGTCAGGTCCTGACTCAGGATGCACTCTTGCACCTCCCATAGTCCTCCGTTTCCCTACTGCATTGCATTGAATGCAAGAATGCAATGCATTCTGGTGTACTATTTCGAAGTAGATGCCTCCACCACAGCGCTGACCACTCCCTTGAACAATCCTTCACGCAGCCTCGACAGTCCTTTCGATTGCAGGGCAGCGCGGCCAGGTTGACTATGACAACAGCAGAAAGGCGAGCGACTCTTTACTGGACATGTTCCAACTACTAGTACTGCAGTCACATGGAACCTTGATGCAAGCCTCACGGCTTGAGGGTTGACGACCGCCGAAGATGTGGTGAACCCACGCCCCTTGAACCCTTGCGAGTTTTGTACCCACGAAAGTCCCACTTCAATTCCACCAAAAAAATCATTCTCAGAAGTCCCATCTTCCCTCCAATCTCCCCCCGGGCACACACACGATGGGGTCCACTCGTCACTCGCGCTCGCATTCTTCAATCTCCCGCAAGAGCCACTCGGCCGCCCCCACCTTCACCACCACTTGGCACCCCACAATCCATGCAGCCGGAGCTGCTCACGCCCTCGGCTCTGCTGGCCAGCAGCGCCGTCGCCGTGCTCGGCTACGTGCTCGTATCGCGTGCGTTCCTCGCCGACCAGAAGCTGCTGCCAAAAG
>JAADXN010000819.1:0-15135 GCA_023337875.1 Pythium apleroticum | reverse complement strand
GGTGGGGATGCCCCCTCCCGTCTAAATTAGAGGTCGGTCGGCCTGGTCACGGTTCAGCCAGCCGCAAGCGTTCAGTGTCGAGTCCCCTCCTCCGCTGCTGACCGGCACTTGCGGGAAAGTTGCCGTGTGGTCGCTCATTCACTTGAGTCAACGCCTCCCGCCGACGCCACGTGAGGGTCCCTCTCAAGTCCGCCACACTCCCGTACAGTACCGGCCAATTACCACCGGTTCTTTGGATTGCTCCAGCTCCCACGCCCGCCCGCCCGCCTCCGCCCCCGAGGAGAGAAATCGCCGGCTGGACATCTTCCTCGCGCTGCTCACGACGCCTTCCGTCCAGATATCGACGCGCGGATCTGTAAAAGCCGAAGAGAACAAAAGAAAGAAACAAGAAACAACACACCAAATCGCCTCTACACATCATCCCAGCGCGTCCAGCAGAATCCAGCATCCTCAGTCCAGACGCCGTCCGATCCGGAGATATCCTAACCTATCCAGAAGCTCCCATCGACAACCAACAAACTGATCATGCGACGACAGCAAGCGAATGGCGGCGGCAATGCGCCCACGTCCTCCTCTAGCTTCTCCGTCTTCCAGGTGCCGGGCTCGCGCTTCACGCCGTCCAACGCTAGCAGCAACGGCAGCGGCGGCGGCATCCCGCTTTCCGTTGGGCCGTCCCTCGACGCCGGCCACAACCCGCGCAACAGCTACACGTCGACGATCCCGGCGTCGCCGCCCTACCGCGAGTCCATGCCCGACGGCATGGGCTTCGACGACTACGACTCGATGGACAACGGCGGCATCGGCTGGATGCGCACGGGCCGCGTCGTGCGCGTCAAGGAGACCGGCCAGTCCTACCGCTTCCCGCTCGAAGACGAGCACCTGCCGCAGATCGAGCTGGGCCGCCAGGACATCCTCGCGCTGCGCGACAGCATGGAGGCCGCGATTGAGCGCGCCGTCAACAACGGTGGCGTGTCGTGGATGGAGAACCCGACCATGGCGCCGTCCAACTCCAAGTTCTCGTGGAAAGTGCACCTCGAGAAGAAGAACTGCATCATGTACCGCCGCAAGAACGACTCGTCCGTGGCCAAGAACTTTCTCATCCGCTGCAAGCTCGAGTGCGGCATGAACGACGTCATGTACGGCGTCATGAGCGACAACACCGAGGACGAGCGCACGTACCTGGCGCACGTGCACCGCGACGACTTCCTGGACGGCGCCGTGCTGCAGCTGCTCGCGCGGCCCAACGTCGAGGACCCGTACCAGCTCTTCGCCGTCAAGTGGGCGGCGTTCCAGTCGCCCGTGGACTCGATGTTCGCGATCCGCGACCAGCTCTACGTCGAGTACTCGCGCACGGTGGTCGACCCCAAGGGCCAGAAGGTCGTGGCGCGCGTGTTCCAGTCCATCAACGCCAAGGACTACAACGTCGTGGAGCGCGAGTTCAACTTTGTGCGCAACGACATCTCGTGGGCCCAGCTCTTCCGCGTGCTGCCCGGTTCCAACGACACCAAGGTGGACGTGTCGCTCATGGGCTCCATCACGTTCCCCGCGAGCGCCAACACGCCGTCGTGGCTGGCCAACCGCTTCCTCGCGAGCCAGTACGCCATCGTCACGGGCATGGCCACGGCGGGCGACGCCAAGTTCATCGTCAACAACCAGCTCGTGTCGGAGAAGCCGTGGGTGCCCAACCACGAGCGCTCGGCCTGCAGCGTGTGCTTCAAGTCGTTCTCGCTGCTGCGCCACCGCCACCACTGCCGCATCTGCGCCGAGATCATGTGTACAGCGTGTACGCTGGAGCTGGCGCTGCGGACGTCGACGCTGCCGCCGTCGCTGCGACCGGAGGGCGGCCTCATCAGTGCCGAGAAGTTCTGCTTCAAGTGTGTGGAGCAGGCGCGACGCGACCGAGACATCTCGCTGGCCCACGAGCTCGCCATGGCCTCGTCCGGCGACCTCACCGAGGTGTACGAAGAGGCCAACAAGGAGAACCCGGGCCGCCACAGTGAGACCTTCGCCAACTACGTGACCCACAGCGCTGCGGCCCAGGAGCAGGACTACCAGCGCTCCATGACTCCGCACTCGCGAACGCTGAGCTCCCACCACTCGGAGACGGGCAGCAGTGCCGGCATGAACTCGACGGCGTGGTCCAACAAGGTGCTGACCGCCATGTCCAAGGAGAAGCCCGCCGCTCCTTCGAGCGACTTGATCCCTCTCGTGCCCGTGGCGTCGTCGAGCCAGGCCGCCCTGCGCGTGCGCACCAACACTGTCGGCCCAGATCGCCTGCGCCAGGCCGCATTACCGCAGGAGAAGTCGCTCAAGGCGACCAACAGCCTGCCGACAGTGTTAGATTCAGATCAGATGCCACGCCAGTCGGAAGACGTCGTCACAGTCGCGCCCATCCCGAGCTCCTTTGCCAAGATGGAGGAGTCGATCGCGGCCCAGCAAATGCTGTTGCGGAACATGCTCATGGAGGGCCAGAAGATCATGCAGCAGCAGCAGTACTACGGCCCGCCGCAGCCCCCAGCGCGTCCGCAGTTCGCGCCGGCGCGGCCGGGCGCCCAGATCGACGTGATCGACGACTACGGCCCCATGCCTCCAAATGGCCGTCTGGCTCTGCCGCCGTCCACGTCCGAGACCCTGTAGAGCTCCGTAACAGAAGAGACCAACGCGAGAGAGCGAACTTCCTGGTGATAGCGTCGTGCGACTACGTAGTGTGCTTGTGATATTATTGCATCCATCTATCCCTTCACTTCATTCACACAGAGTCATTGGCTTCATGGTGAAATGGATCTCGATATTGCGTTCACTCTGCACCCTCATCCGCTGGAGGAGTGCTCATATATCTACGCTACGCTAGACTACAACTACACTGCTAAATACACACCACACTGGTCTACATGGAGGCCTTGTTGGCTGACTAATAACGCTGCACGAGCTGCGGGGACTGGCCCAGTGCCTTGCGCTGGACTGGCCGCACAACGCCGCTGCTGTTGCTGCTGGTCGTGGACATCGTGTCGGTCTCACCTTCGTTGAACAGCATCATGCGGAGCTTGAAGATGGTCTCCAGGTCCTCCGACGCAACGGTATCATGCGAGGACGTGGAGGACACGGAAGGCGCCGTGTTGGCCGTCACAGAGCGAGGCAGAGGCGCACGGCCGTTGCCGTGTTGAGGCGACGGGCGGATCGAGTGGCTACCATCATACTTGTGGAGGTTGGGGGCCGACTGGTGGCGCGTCGTGCTCTCCAACGGGATGATGTGAGACCGCGACGGTCCGTCCGGCTGAGGCATGGGCGGGATCATGTGGCGGGGCATGTCGGGCATCGTGTGCATGGCGTTCTGCGAGTTCTGGCGGTGCGGCGCGACGCCGCTGTGCGTCCAGCCAACTCCGCCGCCGCTGTTCTGGCGACGGAACGGCCGAGGCACTTGCTGCTGCTGCACGAGATGAGGGGACGGCGCCGGCGGAGGAGGACCGTACACGGCGTTGCTTCGGCTCGCGGGTTGCTCGACACTGATGATCTTGTTCGGCTTGCCCGGGTTGGCGTACTGTTCGTAGAGCCGCAGGAAGTCTTCGTGGTCCTTCTGGCTGAACTGGCGCTGCTGCTGGAGCTGCTGAAGCTGCTGGAGCTGGTACTGGTCCAGCGGCTGCGCAGACCGCTGGTGGAACTTGGTGGCGCTCGTCGTGAGCAGTCCGTTCGGGTTGTAGCCGTTGTAGCTGATACTCTCGTTGTCCGAGTCGTCATCGAGGTCGTACGCGCTGTTGCCAGTCGAGTGGAAGTCGTTGTACGGCTCCGCCTCTGGCTGCGATGGCACGCGGCGCACGATCTGGTGGTTTCCATGGTGGCGGCCACTGCCACTGCTCGCGGCGCTTTCACTGCTGCGTCGACGGTGGAGAGAGGACCGAATGGACGCCGCGGCCGCTGCGTTTTCGCGGATCTCGCCACGCGCCTGGCGCATGCAGTTGAGACAGAACCGCAGCGCCACGACGCCCGTGTCCGAGATCTGCTTGAGCTCGTCGAAGAAGAACAACCGCCGCGTGCAGCGCTTGCACACTTCGCGGCAGCAGCCCTGGCAGCGGCGCTTGCTGCGCGTCATCTTGAACTTGTGGAAGCACACCCCACAGGCGTTTGTGGACGCCAGCGCCGCGACGTGGGCCACGGCCGACGAGCCCGAGTACCGGCCACTGCTGCCCGAGCCCTGCGTCACGCGGCCCGGGTTCAGCTTGGCCATGCCCACCGCCAGCAGCGCGCGGGCGTCGCCCACCGTCTCCACGTTGGCGATGCCCGGGAACATGAACGAGATGGTCTTGGTGACGATCCACGACGGCATGTTGCCGGCGTTCGAGTGCATGGCCTTGCTGAAGCCGTCGACGTGGGAGCCGTTCTGGCGGTAGAAGTGCAGGTTGGAGATCTTGCCGCGCACGAGCGGCGGCAAGTGGCCGTCCTCCACGGCGATGTCGTCCATGGGCATGGTCCGCAGGAACCGGAAGAGCACGCGGTTGCCGTCGACGTCGTACGCCGTGCCTTCGTACGAGAAGAAGAGGAAGTCGCGCGACGTCACGATGGCCGGCGCCGGCGAGCGGAACGCGATCCAGCGCATGCCCACAAAGTGCATCGGGTCTTCTTCCGTGCGGGTCTCGTGCACTTGGAGGATGCCGCCGTCCAGGAAGTTGGCTTCGTACATGTGGGCGAACGCGCAGCGCACGTCGTACGTGGTCTCGCAGTAGAAGCCAGCCACGAGGTCGTCGAGCGAGATGCCTTCGAGCGTGGAGCGGATGAGGATGTCCTTGTCGGGCGTGTTGGGCACGGGCCGCACGAAGGCCTTGAGCGCGGGCTTGTCGGCGATCATGTCGAAGCCCTCGCGCACGCGGTCCTTGAAGGCGTTGTACCACGAGTGGCGGTTGGACAGCGCGCGCATGATCTCGTCCTGCGCGACTTCCTTCCACTCGGCGAGGCGCTGCGCCGGCACGCGCAGCCGCGGCACGGCGTGCTCGGCCACGGGGAAGTCATTCTCCAGGCCCATGGTGCGGTGGTGGAGAAGCGGGGGTTGAGTTGTGGGGGACTGATTGATTGAGGAGCTCACAAAGGAGGAGGAGAACGAGAGGAGGGACCCCAAGCAGGCCCAGATGATCGAGAGATCGATCTGATTGAGCTCTGGCGCGGGTTGATTGATGGAGGAACAGAGACGGATCGCCGTTGCCACGGCGGGAACGAAGCAAACCAACACGGCGAAGGTGTGGGAGAAGATGCTCGAGTGGGCAAGCACTGTGCTGTGATGTGATTCTTGGGGGTTGATTGATTCTGGTTGGGCGGCTGCTGGAGGAGTGGGAGGAGCCTCTGGACCAGCAGGTCCGCCTGAGGCGGAGAGGCGGCGCCTCTTCTTCACAAGCGAGAGGAGCGGCTGCGCCTCGGTCCAAACTCCAAGCACGTTTCATCACGTAAACGTTTGGCCTTGGCGCCCCACCCCTGGCAGTACTGTACAGTACAGTACTGTAGGAAATCCACACTTTAGACCGACGAGTCTAAACGTTGATTTGCCGTGGCTTCACAGTTTGAAAGACTCTCGGTCGAAGACGATTTGTGTTCCCGCAACCACAGCAGAGTTTCTCACTTGGCGTGACTATGGTGGGACGCGGAGCCTTGCGGCCAACTGGGTCCACCCACCAGCCGCTGCCAGACCAGAATGTTTGCTGTGATAGGCGGGTCTAAACCATTCTCGAAAACCGGAAAAAGGGTTCCGCGTTCCCCAGCTCGTCTTCGGTGCACCAGAGCGATTATTGATCCTTCTGCTGATCGATCTTTCTGCTGATTGATCTTCCGCACCAGATTCCTACAGTACTGTACGCTTCGCCATGTCTAATCTTCCACGGTTCCATCAGTCACGCAGATGCCCTGTATCTGGGTTTCTCTCTGATCTACAAGATCATCGCAAAACCGACTTTTGTAGCGTGTGCAGCGAAAACCTATCGTCATTTTCATGTGAAAGGCAAAATCAATCGTTCGCTGATATTTTTAGATCAAACATCAGCAGATGTTCCCAAACTTCACGTTTCACAAAACTTCGAAGAAATCTTTGAATCCTCCATCAAAAATCATAGAAAAACCGCGACAATCAAACGTGTGACGTGCCCCGTTGATCAAGGATCGAGCCATGTTCGCCAATCGGTCACGATTGCGCCATCCGCATGCGTGCCCACTGCTTGACCGACTCGCCGCGTTGGCGTCGACTTTGATGTTTTCTAGTGTTGGGTCGAGTGCACTGGATTGTTGCTTCTTCAGCAAGAGCTGCTCGCTGTGTGCCTCGTCCCTCCTCCTCTCCTCCACTTCACTTCGATCCGCTGTCGGCGTCTGCGTGCGTGTCAAAAACACGGCCGCGGAAACAGAACTGACTGTTTGTCTGTCTGTTCACTCGTTGCGAGATGACCGCCGTGGTCCGTCCTTCCTTCTTTTTTTTTGTGGTTGGTTGGGTCGGTTGTCCTGTCTTCTCGGGCAGATCCAAAATCCGATTCCGATCGCATCCACTTGATCAGATCCGCACCCGTTCCTGAGAACGAAAATGAGAACGCCGGTCATACAGTGGCGTCGATCCCAACACGGTATAGTACTCTCGTGTCGGACCACCGTGGAAAATCAATTTGACCGACTTCTCCATTGATGTTTCGACTGATGCTGTAGTCCGTGCTGGATGATTGATGTCAGCTGTGGATATCGGAGACCATCATGCAGACTCTGCATGAATCCTAGCTTGTACCCATGTCGGTTACTGGGTTGATGCGGACGCTCGCACGACTGTCTCGGTGCCACTGACGCAATGCCATGTCGCCTGACCCACTCGCTGACGTACCTGCAAGTGGATACAGTCGTGCCAGATCTCGCCGTGGCAACAGTTCAGTTTCACACCTCGTTACGGTGCGACTCGCCTCCTCCTCAGAGCCCTTGGACCCCAAGACTAGGTCACATCATGTCCTGACGCCAGGCTTCCACGGGGTCCTCCGCCAGGGCCTTACAGCCACAGGAGAGCCTTGCGAGAGTGTCAACGCCAACAACCTCGAGCGGAAGCATTTCATCATCTTGATTGTCATTTCTCTCATACCATCACTGTCTGTCTGTCTGTCTGTGTTTGAAAAATACGGCTCCGCGTCACACTCTGCGGGTTAGCTGCCGTAGTATCGGATCATCGGCGACAAACTGCCGCCTCCGTTGCTGGTGATACCGCCGCCGTTCGTGCCTGGGGACTGGGTGCCCTGCGGCTGCTTCTTCGACGGATCCGCATTGTCGTAGAGGTTCACACGCACGTTGAATCCGTTCGAGAGCTCGTTCACGTCCATGCCCTTGGCGCTGCCGGCGTTGATGATCACGCCGCCTCCTGAGCCGGAGATCACCCGTCGCACAGGCGCCATGCCGACGCCGCCGGGTCGGTGGGTCCGCTTCGTCGCGCCGTACGCCAACAGGTTGGGGGCCGAACCCGTGGGGGCCGAGCTTCGAAGCGAAGTCATTTGATTGAGCGTGGATCGAGGCGGCACGCTGGTGCTGTCAAACTCGGCCGTCTCATCCAGCGTCGGTGGCAGGGCGGTCGGCGGAGCGTACGTCCGCAGCGTCACGGGCTTCTGCGGCTGGGCTGGCGCCTGTGGCACTCGTCGTTGGGAGAGCTGAGGCACTGGTGCTGCCACGGGCGGACGGGGTCCGTTGCTGTTGGCGAACTGCGCCACCATCGACGGCTTGTTGTTGTCCAGCGTGAGCGGCACGAACGACCCTCGCGAGCCATCGCCGTTGGTGTCCGGATCGTCGTCAAAAGTGTACTCGCCGCCAATGAACGACGGGTTGAAATCGTACGAGAAGCTGCCGGCGATCGAGTAGTCGTCCGAGTCCCCGATCTCGCTGTACTGGTCGCCAATCTCCGAGTACTGGTCGGCGTAGGCCAAGCCGTGGTGGTCCACGAGGTTGCCCACGTCCGTGAGCCGGTCGAAGTCGATCTCCACGTCGATGATATCGTGCAGAGCGTCAGTATCCGCGTCGTAGGCGCGGTTCGCAGGCTGGTAGTTGGGTTCGTGGACGCTGTACTCGACGAGCTCTTCCTCGTCGCTATCCGAGTCGTGCAGGTCGCCAAAGTCGTCGTCATCATCGTCGTCGTCGTCCTCTTCTTCCGAGTCTCCGTCCACGTGCTGGACCTTGAAGCCCGAGTACTGGCCGACGTTGCTGCTCTCCAACGGATTCGCCACGGGGCTGCCTTCAAAGGCGATCTTGACCTGGCTGCTGTCAAACGCTGTCGACCGCACAGGGCTGTTGTCAAAAGCTGGCTTGACCTGGCTGCTGTCAAACGCTGGCTTGACCTGGCTGCTATCGAAGGCCGGCTTGATCTGGCTGCTGTCAAACGCTGGCTTGACCTGGCTACTGTCGAAAGCCGGCTTGATCTGGCTGCTGTCGAAGGAGTTCTTGACTTGGCTGCTGCTGAATACGCTGCCCACCTTGCTGCCTCCCAGACTCTGCTCCGCGCCACTGCTGCTACTGCTGCTGCTCTTGAAACTCATGATCTTGGACGACGTAAACGGCTTCTGTGGTGGCGTTTGCGCTGCCGGAAGGGGCACGAACGCATTCTCTTGGAACTCGACCAGCTCGTCGTCGTACACCTCGTCGTCCGAGAACTCGGTCTCTGGCTGGGACTGCTTGAACGACGCCGTCGACTGGGACAAGCTCTTCTTCGACTGCAGCGAGCCGTCCAGACTCGGCAGCCGCGACATGTTGTTCTGGCTCGGGGTCCGCGCCAGGCTGTGCATGCTGCCATGGCTTGGGATGCGGTGGAGGCTCGAGTTGAGGCTCTCCTGGCTTGGCCCTCGCGACATACTTGGCAGGATGTCCTGGCTCGGTGTCCGCGAGAGGCTGCTGTGGTGGCTGCCCTGGCTGGGTGTGCGTGCCATGCTGTCTTGGCTCGACACGCGGTGGAGCCCCTTGCTGGCACTGAGATTCTCCATCGCGAGAGCCTGTGCCGTGTCGCTTCGGTTCGTCGACGTGTTTGGTTCGACCGAAGTCCGCGCGATGCTGGCCTCGGACCGCGCGTGGCGCGTGCAGTTGAGACAGAAGCGTAACCGCACGACGCCCGTGCTGGACATTTGCTTCTGCTCGTCAAAGAACCACATGCCACGCGTGCACCGCTTACACACTGTGCGCGAGCAGCCGTGGCACGTGCGCTTGGAGCGTGTCATCTTGAATTTGTGGTAGCACACGCCGCAGGCATTGGCGCTCGCGAGGCTGGCGGGCGGCCGCGTGCTCATGGACAGCGCCCCCGAGGACGACGACGAAAAGCTGGACGACGACGACGAGTGCGCGGATGCTCGCGACGGGTTCAGCCGCGTCATGCCCTGGTGCATGAGGGCGCGCGCGTCGCCGATGGTCTCCATGTTGGTCACGCCCGGGTACATGAACGCGATGGTCTTGGTCACGACGTAGGACGGCATGCTGCCGGCGTTCGAGTGCATGGCCTTGACGTACGCCTCCACGTGCGTGCCGTTCTGGCGGTAGAAGTGCAGATTCGAGATCTTGCCGCGCACGAGCGGCGGCAGCTTGGACGAGTCGATGTGGACGTCGTCCATCGGCATGGTCCGCAGGAACCGGAAGATCACGCGCTGTCCGTTCATGTCGAGCGTCGAGCCTTCGTACGAAAAGAACACAAAGTCGCGCGACGTCACGATGGCCGGCGCCGGCGAGCGGAACGCGATCCACCGCAAGCCGACAAAGTGCATCGGGTCGGCGCTCGTGCGCGTCTCATGGGTGTGGAGAATGCCGGCGTCCAAAAAGTTTTCTTCGTACATGTGCGCGAACGCGCAGCGCAACTCGTACGAGTTCTCGGCGTACACGCCGTGCGCGATGTCATCGAGCGTGATGTTGTCAAACGTGGACCGGATGAGAATGTCCTTGTCGCTCGAGTTGGGCACGGGCCGGATGAACGCCTTGAGGTTGGGCTTGTCGGCGATCATGTCGTACCCGTCGCGGATCTTGTCCTTGAAGGCATTGTACCACGAGTGGCGATTCGACAGCGCGCGGTTGATCTCGTCGTGGGCGACCTCCTTCCACTCGTCCAGGCGCTGCGCGCTGATCGTCACGCGCGGGATGGCGCTCTCGTCCACGGGGAACTTATCCAACGCCATGGTCTTGAAGCGAAGCTAGCTAACTGCGCGTAGCTAGGTGTGTAATAAGGAAGTAGTAGCCACTGGCTTGGTGGGTCTTCTGCGCGGGGCGAAGCTCTTCTGTTGTGGCTTGCTCGCGGCTGCTCGTCAACGCGTCTTGACGAGCTCTGTCTTGGATGCGACAACCAAACGTTCGACGCTGGACGAGCAGCTCCACAAGTGCTGGACTAGCAATCACGTGGCTGCCAAACGCGTCACGTGGGCTGGAGACACGAGCACACGAACGAGCGGTTGATCTTGCCCACGAGTTCGTAAGTGAGACCCGTTCCGCCAGAGAGAGGAGAGAGAAGAGAGACTCGCGAACCGACTCGCAGTCCGAGCAGTACTGTATCACGTTGAACGCGAGACCACGACGATGCGACACCGCGTTCCCAACACGGCGCTGTGTGATGCTGGCTAGCTGGCTGGATCGATCAATCGGCACTGACTCCTTGCCGTTTCAGTTCGCACGGTCTCCGCAATTGAGCTCTTGGAAGGACGCGTTCGAGTGCACGCACGGACACCTTGTGGGCGACTGCGTCGGCGCCGGCGACGTCGGATGTTGCAGAGAGCTCAGCTCCCGGCCTGGGTGAGAGAAATGTGGCAGGAGGGACCACATGAGCGCCCCCGTCAGTTAGCGGAGACCGTGGATGACAGGCTCGGCCATGGCCCCTCTCGCAGACAGGGGGCTGCTCCTTGAAGGCAGCTGGGCGCTTCCCTTTGGCAACGCGCGCAGAGACCGTGCTCTCCGGGCCTGGATAGTCCAGTCCACCCGAAGGCCGAACAGCGGAGCGGAGCTCTCCATCGGGAGGAGCGCGCGGCAGCTCCGATTCAAACGGAGGAGCTGTTCACGGTTCCATACACCGAGCCCTAATTGAGATTTGAGATGGATTCAGATGTGGTACTTGCCGTTTGTATGGGAAGAATCAGATTTTTGGGTGGTGGGCAGTACCAGCTGGCATTCCAAAACTGCGAAACTCATTTTACGAGGAGACAGCGATTCTGTCACGGCTGTGAGCAATGGTCTCGGGTGCAACTTCGACGTGAGGAGCTGCTCGCCAGTCAGCACTCTTCCCGGCCAAGGACCGTTTTGATGGAACAACCGGATTGATCTCCTGGCTGTCGGGGATTGGATTTGACTCACTTGGCCTCGGCCAAGTCAAGACGCCGCCTGTCCGCATTCGTGGGTGGAATGAGTTCTCCGCATTTTTATCAGAAACTTCGGTGGGTGCTGTCTTTCTGCGGCCACAATGCCGCGCATTATGCGTCCCTTGCGGATGGCTTCAAGCCATAGCATTATTATAGCTAGTATCTTGCCGTGCTACATAGATTGATTGTCCTATGGAATCGTGGGGTAACTGTGGAGCTGCGTGTGAGTCACGGTGCTTGTGGCCTGACTGTCGCAAGGGTCCACGTCTCTCTGGATGGATTACGGCTCACGAAGGGGCCTTCTTGGCAAGGAGCGGCCTCCAGTTGGGGCGCATGGTGTGTGTGGACATCTCTGGTGTGCAGCTGCGTGGATGCGAGTGATTTGTCCGCAGCGTTTCATGCGTGGCTTTTAGAAGCGCGTGTGCCTGGGTTGGTAATGCGGACTCACGCAGTCGCCAGGGCCTTCGAAACACGCCAATTGCAGCCGATCATCTTCCAAATCGCCAACAAACAGTTCTCGTGCGCTGTTACTGAAGTCTGAGATGGAATCCATGGATGGAATGTTCTGTTCTGCGTGGGTCCCCGTGGGGGGATGCGATTATGATAATGGGGCTACGGTACCAAATAGATCGCGACTACTACCTATGCACTACGCTCACGACAGGACCTGGAATCGGTCGTCCTCTCCTCCATCGTGGCTCAATGGCGACGCCGGTGCCTGGTACACCGCACTGCTGGCTGGCTCGTACGGCGGAGGCACGTAGTGGGTCGGCGCGATGCCCGGGGCTGGCGGGTACTGCTGGCGGGCCTGCATCCTCGCGCGCTCCTGCTGGATCACCTTGAGCAGCTCCTCCTGCTGTCGGATCGACTCGTTCATCGCCTCGAACATCACAGGCGTGTTGGCCTTCTGGCGCAGGTTCGTCGCGGACGCGTAGCTGGCCGACGACGCCGGCGAGTGGCTCACGCCGCCTTCATCGCCGAGCACTGGCGCGTCCTTGGAGTTGGATCTACTCGAGCCCGCCGCACTGCTGGTCTCCGAGTCCGAATGGTGGAGCCCGATCTGGCGTTCGATCGAATGACGCAGGCCTTCGCGGTGCGGAGGGGCTCTCGTGTTGTTGGAGTCGTACGGCGACGACATGCCGCTCGAGATCGCGTCGCTGCGGTAGCCGCCTGGGGTCGTGGAGGTCGTGGTGGACGTCGCCAAGGAGATGTTGGTCTTGGTGAGCGTGGCCGAGAGGTTGTCGATCTGTCGGCGGTCGCGCGCGTGCTTCAGGCATCCCACGCAAAAGCTCTCGCTCACGACCGTGGGCACGGCCGAGAAGAACGCCTCGTCATTGAAAAACGACAGCGTCGTGACGCAGTGCTTGCACATGGACTGTCCGCACGAGCGGCAGCCGTGGCGAGACCGCATCATACCAAACTTCTTGCTGCAGCCTACGCAGGACTTGTTCTCGCCGGCGCTCTTCGACGGCGTCGGCTGCTTGATGAGCCCCGCCGTGAAGATCGCGCGCGCGTCAGCCAGACCCACGATGTTCTTGATACTGTCGAAGGTCTCCGTGATGCCACGCGTGGTCACCCACGTGGGCACGTCCCCTGCAGGATCAAACTGGCCGACGCCCTGCATCAGCACGGCACCGCTCTCCATGCGGAACAGGAGAAGCTGGTTGAACACGCCGCGCGTGCAGCCCTTGTCCGGCTCGGCGAGTTCGTCGCCATGCAGCGGGAACGACCGCTGGAACTGGAACAGCACCTTGCGTCCGGCAGCGTCCTGGGTCGTGCCCGAGTACTCGAAGTACACGTAGTCGCGGTTCGCCATGATGTTCTGCGCAGGCGACGCAAACGCCAGCCACTTGAGCCCGACAAAGTGGAACGGATCGCTGGCAGTCGGGCCTTCGACCAAACGCAGCACGGCGCCGTCGAGGAAGTTTTCACCGTACAACTGCGCGAACACGGCGCGCTGGTCGTTGGTGGAGATCGCGTGGAGTCCGAACGCGACGTCCTCGAGCGTCATCTGCAGGTGCGCGAGGCCGAGCAGGTCCTTCTTGACCGAGTTGTCGACCGCCTTCATGAAGCCGCGGATCGCGTCCTGCTCGTACACGGGTCGGTACGCCATCTTGAGGTCGTTGGGGCGGTAGTACCACGACTTGGGGTCCAGCAGCACGCCGTCGATCTCGCGCTGCGCCGTGGCCTTCCAGTCCTCGAAGCGGTTGCTGCTGATCCGCACGCGCGCCATGAAGCGCTCTTCCAGCGGGAACCGAAGCTCGCCCTGCGACGAGCTCATGCTAGACACGGTGGAGCGTGGGCGCCAAATTTTTTCTCGCTTTCTCGGGGCGTGGACCTCGCTCGGTGCGGAGGTTCAGGCCACTGGGGTAGTGCGGTGTGCGAGGCGTTCGGTCCGATGGAAGAAGCGCCCTGGGTATCTATGTAGTCGATCACGCGGAAGCTGATATCCAAAGGAGAGACCGTGCGTGCCGAGTGATAGAGAGAGTGAGCGCAGAGCCAGTGACGGATCTCGGGCCCGAAAGTCTTCCACGTCGCTTGAGTTGAGCTGGGGACCCAGTGCAGCCAAGTGAGACCGTGAACTTGGAGTGTGCCACTTGGGACGTGTCAGCCAGGCAACGCGACGAAGAAGCAATCCTAATCGGAGGAAGAGAAGCCACGGAACGTCCACGGAATACTCGCTCTCGTGTCGTCCAGTTCGCGAGGGGATTCGTGGAATAAGTCGGTTGGTTTGGTTGATTGGCGTGCTGTTGCGAGGAGCGCAGCGGAACGACGCGGTCTGTACAGTACGGGACGAAGTGAAGAGCGCGGAGCTGAGCTGAGCTGGACGAGGGCACGAGCACGAGCACGAGCGAGTAGGATACTGTAGGTATACGCGGTCGGAAGGGCGGCTACACTTCTTCCACCGAATGCCGAGGGCGGACCCAGGAAGAAAACGAGTCACTGGCGGACAGAAGGACCGAACTGGACACGGCAAACGCCCTGGTCCACAGCGCGCACCCTCTGGCCTCCCACTGGTGCAGTGAGTTCGCCAGCTGAAGGCTGCATCCCTCAGGGCCTGGCCTAACTAATCGCAGCAGACGAACAGCTACAACGGTAAGTTGCCGGTCGCCAGCGATGGCGCCATCCGGACAAGATCGAGCAGGTGCGATCAAGTGGGACGCGGGGCGCGGACTCAGACGCCTATATCTGATGCGTCCACCATTGTCCACTGTGGGGACGACTGGTTTCTCAGACGGAATCAGATGACAACTCATCTCCCAGTGGATCTGAACTCCTGAGTGCCAGAGATGGAGCGAGCCAAAGCAAAGGCAACTGGCAACCTGCCATTGTTGTGATGTGTGCACCAAGGTCTCTGTCGTTGTTGTGTGTGACTGGAGTCTGGCAAGTGCGTCTCTCTGAGACGCAGCTGACGAGGGGACGCCAGCATCATCTCGGGCGTGACGACAGCCGTCCGCATTGTCCTTTGAACTCTGTGTTGATCAATCACTTGCCAGCTTCTGCTGTTGCAGTATGTCATGCACACTTGAGCGACTGGGAAGCTACGATGATGAATATCAGGCGGTGGGTCGGCGCGGCTGCCACGCTCTCGGCTGGCTTGAGCCTGGCTCGTGTCGTGAGTTTCCTCAGCGCAACTTGACTCACACATCAATTTCCTAATGGCGTGGACCAGTTCCGTGCTGAACAGATTCGCGGCCTCCGTTGCCTCCCATGTTGTCGTGTTTTGACACCATGGGCCATGGCCCACAGACGACGTTTCCCGCTGCTGGACGCAACGTAGTCGTCGTCGTTTTCGCTGTACAGTAGTTGTGTGATGACGGTGGGTGGTCGGGTC